>PVIJ01014682.1:0-39569 GCA_004024925.1 Scalopus aquaticus
GTGTGTGTGTGTGTGTGTGTGTGTGTGTGTGTGTGTGTGTGTGTGTGTGTTCACTACCATATTCCCATTACCTAGCAGAGTAGACACCATAAGTACATTGCAGCTCTCTGGATTGGGATGTTATGACCTGAGAGTTGAGGATGTTCTGGCAGCTAGAGCTAGAAAACCAGGTTAGACAGGATGACCACCAATTACCAGGTCTTTAATTTACTGAACAGAAGGTCACATCACCTAGGTTTTTGGTTTCAATAGTAAAGATGTGTTACAGAAACACTGACCTGACATAAGTTAGAGTATGAAGGAAGGAGACTGGGAGACAGGGAGGGCAAGATAACAAGCTGTTGATAGGTGGTTCAGGAACCAGGTGAAGAAAGCCTTCCCTCGGCAGTGGTTGCGGAAATAAACAGGAAGGGACAGCAGCATTCCAGCAGTTGCTAAGCTATGACTGTTTCAACATGAATAAAAGATGGGGAAAACAAAGTAGAGGCACAGGAAGGAATATAGGCAGCCATCCAAGAGAATTAGCTATGTGTATATAAAATTTGTCCTGATAGACAAATCCCAAAAAAATGAATTATAAAGAGTATATATAGTATGATTTCGTTTGTATAAATATGTACATGAATATATGATGTTAATGCATTAAATAAATTGGCCGTTTACCTGTGCCGAGTGGCATTGGAAAGGTACCCACTAATCCTTACTGCTATCACACACAATTCTGTTACCATTCTATAAGCATGTCTTACTTTATACTAAAATACTTGTAAGTAATGGAAATAACTGTGTCTCAAAAAAATGAAAAAAGAAATATCAAGAACATGCATCTAACCATCACATTATTTAAAATCTACAACCTTAAATCTCTCATCACAAAACTCATGAGATTTAAGTGTAACTACAGTTTACACTTTGAGTCAGCATCTGATTAGGTGACCCTTAATTCAGAAATAATAATGGAGCAAATTAATTTGTGAGGACATGACCCCAAATGAGAGACCCTCTTATTCAGTCATAAAGCCTTGTCATGTTCTCATCTAGCAAAGAGTCAGAAAAACCTATCCTAATGAAAGGGTAATGAAGACAGTAATCCACACCATGTACTCCCCTGGAGAAGGGTTAAAGATTAAAACCATGAATGTTTTACACATAGACTCACATATTTATTTTATAGCTTGTAAGCTGTTTAAAAGTATGGTTGTGATGGCCAAAGTGATAAAAATGAAACTAATAATAAATCTGGCATTAAAAACACATTGCTTTGAAGAAAGGTTTTTATAGTTCTTTTGTAAATGGTTTTTTGCAAAAACAGTTTAAAATGGTCTCAACCATTCTCTAGTTCAAAGTAAAACTGTCAATTTTTAAAGATGAAGTATGTTACTCTTTGAAATGATTATAGATGCTACTTGTGTCTTAACTTTATTATTTTTAATACTCTTCCAGGTGCCAGTTCAACAGATTCTGACAGTGAAAGTTTAGTTTTCAAATCAAAGCCTGGAGCTATGCCACAGTAAGTGCCTGCAGTTTCATCAGTTATGTCCATGGCAAAGGGTGCCAGCAGAAATGGCGGGGTGAAGCCAGGCGCCCTATGCTCTGAGGGGAAAGGTCAACTGATGTCAATCAAAGATCCAACATCTGAACTGGGAACACAGTTTTTAACTTAAGAATTGGAACTTTGAAGTCTCCGTTTCATCCGAAATCAAACCCTATGCGATGTTAGATTCAAAGCAACTAACTGGTTATAAATGTATGAAAAGAACAGTCACATTGAGAGAAAGTTCAATCACTTCTTTAAATTGTAAATGAGGGCCTATTCATCTGTGCAAATGAGAAAATATCGAATTAAGCCAGAAATAGGTTTTCATTTGGATAAAAATTATGTCATGAAAATCACAAAATTTAGTCCTTACTCTAGAGACATATGGAATATCAGTAAAATGCTGATATCTTAATTACTTTGCAAAAATGCCATAAAATCTACCAGAGTGTTATGGAAAACGCCATGAACATTGAAACTATCCTGATTAGTCCTTTGATCTGCTAGTGTATACGTAACAATTATGTCCATTCGGCATCAAACACCCACTGATTATTAATGCTGAAGGGTCTTCAAAAAATCGTGTACTCTGCCACCTCTGATTTCAGATAAGGACCTCAAATTTGTGATTGCACACCTAGCTACTTAGCAAAACTGGCCTAAAACTAATGTTTCTTTACACTGAACTAAATTTTATGCACTAAGAAAAAAAATTTCCAAGATACTCTCAATAAATAGAAACCAGAACAGCTGCTAGACTTAAAATAGACAACCCAAACTTTGAATTAAATACAGAGCCCTAACCCTAAAGATTTCAAATATCTGCTTGCTGCTGAAGGTTTTACACATTCCAAGTATAGTAAGTTCTCAATGCTATTGACAGGTTCCTGGAAACTACAATTTTAAGCAAAACAACATATAACAAAACCATGTCCTTGAATAACATGGTCTCCTTTAGCATCAGTTGGAGTTTTCTTTTTTCTTATCAATGTTATAATACAACGACATTGAATGAAATGTTATTGGATGCGCTGCTGTATCTTAGGATTTCCACGTTTAATAATATGAGTTACAACAATCTTTTCTTTATGCATTTATTTGCTAATAATAACAAGGTGCACTCTGTGGACCTACTGACCAGAGCAATGCTGTGCATTATGGGTTGCTATTTCAGTAGCACTTAAAGTTGAGGTGGTTTGAGAACACAAAAACAAACTGGACTGACTGCTGTGTGGCCATATTACAAAGAATAAATCCTGCTTTAAAAAAATTCTGAGTGTTTGCTCCCTATTTTTCAGAGCTCAAAAGAAAACAACTTCTGTTTCCTTGACAATAGGATCATCATCTCCAAAGACAGGTGTGACCACAGCTGTGATTCAGCCATTATCTGTCCCTGTTCAACAGGTAAGTGTTCCTTGGCCCACAATGTACGAGAAGTCAAAACTCATTAGCAGACTTCTTGGTTTAAACAATATGTGGCAAGTACAGATGTTGAGTTATATTATTGTATACCTAAAATGTCTGGTATAAAACAAAATTATGTGAATAAAAAAATTTGTAATGATAAAAGTATACATTTCTCAACAAATAAAAAAGAGAATATGACTTTGATGCTAAATAGTACAGTCCCTGAAATATTTACTAAGTGAAAACAACACTGGGAGAAAAGAAAATGGTAGGTAAAGTTCTTCCTTTTTATTTTTTTAAGATTCATTTATTTATGCATATAAGAACTGGGGTGTAGGTCAGAGTTGTGGGGGGTAAGAAGATTCACCAGAGACAGAGTGGGGAGCAGTACAGGCAGATCTACTGATATATACTGCTGAGGGGAGCCGCAGGCGAGACAGGAGAGAGGTCTGCGCCATGTGGGTTAGCTCCAAGGCTGGGGAGTGAACTCATGCTGCAGTGGCTGGCAATAGCTTGATAGCACTGTGTCTTTAACCCCTGAGCCAACAGGGAGGCCCAAAGTTCTTCCTTTTAATCCACTAAAAATAGTCTTTAATCCAATAAAAGTCAACATCTGGGCTTCCACTGGGAACTCTTCTTTCTAACACTAATCTGATAAAATGGTATCTGTTGGAGCTATGACTGTTTACTTACTTCCCAGCATATGTACCTCTTCCACTTAGCCAAATACATTAGCTCATTTAAAACAAATTAGAAGAAAAAAAGTCCACATAGCAAGTTTTCCCATTCCTAAGAACAAAACAGATAATAATAATAATAATAATAAAACCCCACACATTTAAATTCCTTGACTTCATGAAGCATTTTTATCTTGTTTTTAATTTCATTGTAAAACTATCTAAGAGCAATGAAAAGTATTGGCAAGAGGGCCTCCCTGGTGGCGCAGCGGTTGAGCGCTGCACTGTGGAGCTGTCGGCGGGGCGCGATGGGAATTCGATGCCCGGCCGGAGAGAATCCCACATGGTGCGGCAGACCTCTCCTGCCTCGCCCGCTGCTCCCCTCAGCAGAGTTTTTCTGATCTTCCTGTTCTGCTCCCCACTCTGTCTCTGGCGGACCCTCTCACCACCCCTCGCCTCTGGCCTGTACCCCAGCTTGTATGTATTAATAAATAAATCTTAAAAAAAAGAAAAAAAGTACTGGCAAGAAATTATAATGCATTCACACATTGCGAACACAAACGTGAAGGTTTAAATAAAAAATGTTAAAACTTAAATGTCTCTAAATAGGGTGCTATGCCTTTATGAGTATCTTTAAATACACCCCTCATGGAAGGCTGTCCATCCCACTCTTGAAAAATAAACTCATTTCTCATAAGTGTGCTTTATGAGAAACTCCCTGCCCTCTGTCTATTTAAAGTACTCAGAGGTGTGTTAGCAATTGCAGGGTGTGAGATAAATACACTGTGATATGTGCAGTATGCAAACAGTATAAAAAAGACATTTGAGTTCATAAACTTGAAAGAACCAGCTAGCATAAGTTTCTTGGAGTTGGCATATAAAGTAAATATTCCCTTTAAACCTCTATAAATTCCACAGTGGAATATATAGAAGTATTTCTGATTGAACTAATGCACTTTATTATATTTGATATTTAAGTATTGATAAGAATTGAATGAATGCTTTCCACTGTGCTTCACATTTCAAGGCAGAAAAGAAATATCACCGCTCCATTCCCAAACAGTTTATAAACTATGTACAGGAAACAGGAAATATAGACATGAAACACTTCTTGAGAATTAGAATATATACTGAGGTGTAATGGAAGCCTCAGAGCAGAAAAACAATGTTTCTAAATATGTAAATAATAATGTCAACAGCATGTGTTAAAATGGTTTAAATTCTATAGGAACTCTGAATGAGCAGTATTATGTCCCTCTTAGATACTTGGGGAAGCACGGTGTTCAGAGAAACCCCTTTGCTTTATATTCTGGAGTAAAGGTTAATGCCCAGGAGCCAGACTACCTGGCTTGGAGTCTCAACTCTGCCACTTACTAAGAAAGAAACCCTTAAGCCAGTGATGAAACTTCTCTGTGCCTAGTCTCTTACCGTATGAAGATAGCAGTATCAACTATTTCACAGGATTGGAATGAGGACTCAGTAGTTACTGTTGATGTGATTCTAGAACAGTAGAGTCCAGCACAGAGTAAATACATGTAAATGTTTTTGGACATAAAAAGACAGTGAAAAGTGAGCCCAGCTCTCCCGGGTCACAAGCCTGTGAGAAGTCTCACAGGGATGATGAATAAGGTCCATTACTGCCCTCGCATCTTTACAACTCTGTCAGCACACAGGGATGTCCGGTGGAGTAGTTAGACAGAAAATATCACATCCCTGTCATCTTAAATTATATACCTAATGATTACTTGTATAGAAGTGAATAAAGTCCAGAGAATTTGAACAGAAATAACTATACATGAAGAGGTGGCTTTCATTCACTGTGCTGGAATCCTTTTTATCCTGCCATTCAACGAGTTTCAATAACTTTGGTTTCTGTACATCAGGGGGAAAAAAAAACTATATATTCACTTTTTTCTTTATTTCCTATAGTCTCTATCTACAAAAGTACAAGTTTAAAATAAGCTTGGTAGATATCTGATCATTGACTTCTATTCCACCCTCAATAACTTGTGCTTTTCAGTCAATGAATCCAGGCTATATTGAAAAATAAAATATAATGTCTGTGAGAACTCTTAAAAGACCCCTGTGGAGGTCCCACACACAGAAACCCATTTGGTAATAGCATTTAAAAGCTCATGGATCCCTGAGGAGCTAGGGAACTTTTACCTTGAATATCCTCATGAATAGAGAAAAGGAACAGATGTGAAATGAGCAAGTAGAACAATGTCTGTATTGTGCAGGCAGACCAGCAGGATGATACATGGCGATACTTCATTCACTTGTTCCAGTCATGTGGAGCAGTCCCAATAATGGAAATTTTCTTTAGTTCATCTTTTCAGCACTTTATATATTTAGAATTTGATCCATGTGTCTCTACCTTTCCAGGTTCACAGTCCAACGTCGTATCTTTGCAGACCTGATGGAACCCCTTCTGCCTTCTTTCCTCCTGTCTTCACAAAGGTCTGACATCTGCAAGTCTTTTTCTGTTTCACGGTCCTTAAGTTTCATTCACATGTGGTTTCTTATAGCAGGCTTTAAAAATTAAACAGTTCGGTAGGCTTATCATGGCTACTTTGGGCGTTAAATAGATGTTTATTGAGCAGCTGTTGTGACTATAATCTTGTAAAAGGGCTGACAATGTGGATGTGGTCAGTGACCCAACAGAGCTTAAAACAGTGGGAAAGCCAAGACAGGGAGCAAAAATAAGACAAAATCCTGTACAGGAAATTATTTGGGAGAACCAACATGTTTTCTAGAATTTCATTTCAAGGACTAACTTTGATTTTGTCCTAATGATTTGCATTTCTAAGGCTGGGTGACATTACATTTCATTCGTTGATTCAACTCTAAAATAGTTCCATGTAGCATTTCTTTTCCTTCTCTCCCATGTTTTAAGAAAATTGCAAAACTTTATTGAAAAATATTTTAAAAGACTCAAGTAAGCAGAGAAATAGGCCATGCCTGTGGACTGAAAGATTATAACGAAGTCACAATTCCCGTATTTCTCTTAATGTAAGCAAATCTAGCTAAAATTTTTACAGATTCCTTGGTTTTTTATTGTTCGTCATAGAACTTGACAATTTGATTCTAAAAGTTGTGTGAAAGGAAATTTGGCCAAGAACCGCCAGCGCTCTCGTGTGGAAGAAAAGTAAGGTGGCATTAGGGAAACAGGTCTAGTGTGGGATTTGTTCTCTGAGATACTATGATTTTCCATACAGCATAATTTAGGATAGTTTGGTGCTGATCCAAAACTGGACCAACTCATTATTAATCTCAATAGAGGCCACAGAAACACTCCAGTGAAAAAATATTAGACTCCTGCCCCACACATTTCACAAAAATCAAGTAAACTTTTTAAGACAAATGTGTGAAGCAAATCCATAAAACTTCTGTGGGGCCGGTAGAGAAGCGTATCTTGATTATCTTTGAGTAGGGAGTGATATTTTCCCTTCTAAGCCAGCCTATATCAAGCCAGCCTTTATCAAGCTATTTTCCCTTCTAAGCCAGCCTATATCAAGCTTTATTAAAGATCTTTTCCTAAACATAGGCAGCAAATGATAACTGACAACACTTTGAAAGTCCCCTCCTGGATAAATACCAAGAAAAACAAGCATGTAAAACTCTACCAAAAACGAAGTCACTGTGATCGCCACCAAAGGCTGCCACTGTGTTTAGAACAGGAAGTGTTTGCAGAGGGTGGATACTTCTGGGCACCAAGAGAAATCCTGCAGACCAAATCATCACACCCTCTCCTCATTGCAGCCCAACTCCTGAGACACTGACCTTCTGCTAGTGGTAGTTTCTGCTTCCCAAAAGAAAACCGTGAAGCATTCCTTAACCACATAGCTTCATGCAAATGCCTAAAACAAAATGTTCTCCATATTTGCAGTGGTTGGTTTGAAAAATCTCAAGCTATAGACTTTCCTGAAGCCCAGAAAACACTGCGCCGACTGTCCCCAGGGCCTTAACTTTCTGTGTCCTCACACTGCCTCTTATCTGAAGGGCTGTTTCCTTCCTTGCTTGCATCTGCTCTCCCCTTTTTTTTTTTTTTCAAGCAGCTTCTCTGCCTGCTTTGCAGGGTCATTTTTGAGCCTGGGCTCTGGTTTTGGAGGGACAGGTTTAGAACATCAACCTGCTGATCTCCATAACTCAAGCTAGACTTTGCCTCGTTGCCCTTCACAACTTTGTCCTCATCTTAGTTTGTCATGACGGCGGCGAAAGGGCTTTGCCGCTCCAAGGCCAACTCCACTTGTTTTTTCATGCTATTCTGGAAGAGTCCCAGGTTTCGTTGCTGGTCAGCAAAACCGGTGCTTCTGCTTCAGACCAGTGGGCGTGGCTGGCATAGCAGAGCTGGTGTGGCCTCTGGGACGGTGATTAGTAGGAAGACACACGAGGACTGCCCCACGTGGCATTTCTTCTCAGACCCTTCGGGCCCTTCCACTCCTTCAAGGAATATCAGAGGGATTTGATACATGACAGGAGAGGGCCTTTCATGGACCCTGAAGCAGTCGGGGGTCCGAAATCCTACCTTGAGTTTGATCCAGATTGGCAAGGACAACCTCTAAACTCTCAGTCTCTTTCAGAACTCCTGGTTATCTTCTGCTGGTTCTCCTGTTAGCTAACTGTGTTAGCTGTGGCTCTTGTCAAGAGGAAAAAAAAATTGAACTAAGAGGAGCTAGATGGTAATCCTGGAATAACTATGGAGTTGTTTGGCCTTTTTTTTTTTTCTTTCAATGACTGCTTAAGGTTCATTTCTTATATCTCTGACATCCCAAGGTTTGAACAAAAACACATAATCCTAGGAATAAATGAGCCTCTTTCAGTGCCTGGAAGGTCAAACATGAAAACTATTTGGGTGCCATTTGTGATCTGCTATGAATGGTTTTCTCAGCAAGTCTGGAGGTGTTTAGTAATGAATACTCACAGTAAACTCTTTTCTGGACCAGGGCACAAAGTTAAAAATTCCACTTGAAACCGGAGGTTGGCTACATTTAAATATAAAGGAGAAGGAATGCAATCGGAAGTAGTTAATAACCTTAATCTATTAATTTAAAAAAATTCTCACCTTTTCCCTTTCTCCATCTGGTTTTTTTCACTAAGCACAGTTTGCTCTGGTCTAGCTACATTGTTGCCAATGGCAGGATTTCATTTTTTTTTAAAGTATTCCAGTGTGTGTACCACATCTTTTTTATCCAGTGAAACAGGGTCTGATTTTACTCATGTGGTACATAGAGAAAACAAAGAAACTAAATAAAACCAAAATAAACATTTTAGACTAGAAGACGACCAATTAGTGGTTACCAGCAGAGAAGGGGGAGAGCGTGGGTGAATCAGGACAAAGGGGACAATGTTAAGGTGAAGGGTTGAATTAGACTCTAAGTGGTGAACCTAATGCGCTGTATACATGTGTTGCATTTCGGTGGTGCACACCTGAAATGCTGTGATGTTGAATGCAGTGTTGCTTCAGTAAAGTAAAATGATTCTTACCAAACGCCTTCTCAGACTTTCCGTGTTTAAGGTTTTTCTGCCAACATGGACTTTTAGAATTTCCATAGTGCTTAAGCACACTCTCTGGAGGCCACTTGCTACGAGATTTGTTTTTCCCAGCACACTATTCATTGTCTCTTTAGATAATCTAAAAAGCAAAAACACACACTTCCTAATGTGAATTTGTTTACTTTCGCCTGATGTATAGGCAAATTATATCACCATATTTGAACTGTTTTAAGAGTTCTTCATGCCCTATATCAGATCCAGTACTCTATAGTAGGGAGTTTAAATAGTCAAAATATTCAAGTAGGCACCATGGCTAAGTAATCCTGGAGAAGGGAGGTAGGAAGCACACACATTAGGAAAATTGTTCATCTTTTGATATTTAACAAGTATAAAAGCTTCATTGCTTTGCATCTATGAAGCCAAATTAATTTCTAATCTGTTGGATTTAAAAAATTTATTGGTCTTAAGTTGGAATGTGTATATGAGGTGGGGGGGGGATGGGATGATGACAAAGAGCAGCAAGAGAGGAGGAAATGAAGGTCAAGACCAGAAAAATGCTGCCTGTTTTATTAATTTACTCAGAACCTCAAAATGAGAAAATTCCAAAACCCCTTATCTTAATAAACCTGACATGGGAAGCTAGTTGGACAGAGGTGGTGAGGGAGTACATGAAAAGGTGGGAGCATGTGAAAGCAAATGTCTGCCTTTTTTCTCTCCTTGTCTGCTTTTCATAAACATCTACGTCCATAAGGAGTGTAATTGTTTAAAGAAGTTTTCATTCCACCAGTTTACCCTTAACTAAAGACAAACAGTTGTTTCTGTAAAATTCCTTAAATAGGGACGAGTCAATCAATTTTCAGACAGGCTAAATATTTCTACAGGATTTATGATAAACCTTACACAGTCCATGACTGGCATCATCAGTGGACTTAGGATTTCTACCCAAGTTAGTGGTAATTATTTTATGATGCAAGTGTTGCAGTCTTTTCCTCACAGGTGTGGCGATCTTATTCTCTGTTGTGAAATTGTGTGAGAGGACACCAGAGTCTAATGCAGAGTTATTTCTCCTGAATTTCAGGAACTGCAAAACATAGCAGCGTCGGAGGGCCAGGTGGTGGTTCTAGAGTGCCGCGTCCGAGGGGCACCCCCTTTGCAGGTCCAGTGGTTCCGGCAAGGGATTGAAATCCAGGACTCTCCAGATTTCAGGATTCTACAGAAAAGTAAGGAGAGGTGCCCATTCTCTCAGATAGGACCATTTTTCCGCTTTTGACATCAGGAAAACCAAGAAGGTTTTGGTCACTGAGTGAACTGATTTCTACTTGTAGGGTAAGGGGGTGTGACAGTCTGCGCATGTGCAGGGTCCAGTCAGTTAAAGTTTGGTCCTCACGCACATGTCGACTCGAAACTCTGATGAGTTCTATATTCTTCAGGAAAATGCTTGTATACATTTGGACTCAAAGTTAGGCAACAGTTTTAAGAAGTTCACAAGTCTCCTATAAACCGTTTAAGAACTGCTATTTAGAAAACTTTGTAGTGTAAGCTGTACCTAAAATTTGAGTTTCTATATTTATAGAAATAGAAGTTGACCTAACTATCACTTTATGTCCTTTATATTAGGGAGTTTATAACATTTCTGCAGACACATCCTAACCAAGGTACTAAGAAAGACAGGTTTGTTGTGAAGAGAACTCTATTCTAACACAGTTTTGATTTTTTTTTCCCCTCGTGTGGCAAACAGAACCTAGATCTACAGCTGAACCTGGTAAGAAGCTTTTTCCTTTTTCTTTGGTTTTGTATCTTTGGGGTTTCAATAGTTCTTTGTTTCTGTTTTAAAGCCATAAGCAGAACAATGTTTTTGCAGTTCTCTGGAAATGTGAAACCCCCTTTCAGACCATATCTTCTTCATTCTGAGGTCGGTACACTGCGTTTTACATCAACTTCTTTATTAGTAAAACATGAAGTTCCATTCAGACCAGAAAGTCAAGCTCAGTGACTTAAGGCTTTTGTAAATATAGTCTTTTATACTCAGAAAGCAAACTAAACTAGCGATGAAAAAATACCCTCCTAAAATTCCAATGAAAAGAGCAATCTGTTGCATATTTCCACTGACCAAAAACCACAAACTAACTACCCACAGCTTAGAAATGTGTCTCACAGGAGAGCAACCTGAGAGGGGAGCAAAACAGACCCCCAGACTTTCCTCATTTATGTGCCCTGAGCCATAAACTTTTACTAGTCTACAAACGCGAGGAGAGTCTTCTTGCTGTGGGATCTCTCTTAATCTTAATTGCCGCTCTTCTGAACTCACCAGAGTGCTGTGGTAGCCAGTAGCATTGGGTCCAGTCCTCCCTCCTCCCACCTGAGGCTTCTTGGATGCTTACGACTCCTCATGGACTCCAGTGATGTTTGTAAAAGAAACAAAACCTTTTGTCCAGGGATTTCATAGATCCTCCCCTTCAACATGCCTCTCTTCTGTATTTTCCCACCACCAAACCCCCAGGGTCACTTCTTGCCAAACAATCTTGAGCCTCTGCTCCGGCATCCTGCCACTGTCCCTTCGGAGTTGTGACCTTGCTCTGCCCCTTCACTGGGAACTGGAAGGTTGGGGGGGGGGGGCGGGGAGAGGGCTGCCACAGGTCAGATTACTGCCTGCAGTCTTGAATCGCTCAGAGCTGAGTATTGGGTCTTTAAAAGCAGGGGATTCCAAAGGGAAGAGATGCCGAATACAGCCCTTGGGGAGCAACTGGAACTGATCTACTGCCTTCTTGTCCTGAGTTACAAGTAAAGCATGTCGCCTCACTTCATGTGTCAGTCACATCAAATACTGTAGTCCTTTCCCAAACATGGAAATACACAACTTCATGTTTTATATGTGATGTCTTTGTGTAAAATTGCATAATGCTGGTTCCCTGATCTGTGGATATGTGAAATTTCTGAGACTCAAATTTACTGCCAGAGCTAAAATGGAAATTACAGAGGGAGTTAGGTCACAACTTTTTATTTGCTATTTATTTTGTAAATTGTATTATTCTTAACAAAGCAACATTTGTTTACAACACAAAACAATTTAGGGCTATAGGTTCCCACCTCTTTAGATGTGTGTTGCCACACCTAACCTACCCCAGGGTATCCATAGTCCTCCACTGTAATCCATTGGTTCCCCTCCTCCCCTTCACTCCCCTGTTCTTCCCCTCTGGTAGTATCAATTCTGCAGTCAGATTTCTAGGGTTTTGTTGTTGTTTAGTTTTTGCCTGTTCTGTTGTTTTGTTACTTTGTATTCCATATATGAGTAAAATCATCTAGTGTAGGAGATCTGGCATATACACCAAATGGAATACTATCCAGCTGTCAAAAAGACAAATCTTGCCATTTGTGACAGCTGAATGGAAATGGAGGTGATTATGTTAAAACAGAAAAAAGTGAGAGAGGAAAAATACCATGTGAATTTACTATGTTTAATAGATGATGGATGGATGGACAGACAGATGGATATACAGATAGAATATAAATGGAATTATCTGAACTCAAGAACTTATTTAAATGCCTTTTGGTTTAACATGGCAAAATCATGAAGAAAGAGCAAGATGTGAATGGCCTCGTTTTAAAAATAGATATATTAGCAGTGTATTAAAGAGTTTGTCCTCTCCATGTTCATGGAATTTTCCTACTCTTACTTGCCCTTTTGTTAGAGCTGAAAGAGTTAAAGAGAACAGACTACTTCATTCCTGTAGCAGTAATGGTGTTTGTTGAAAACAAATGTTCCTTCGCAGAAAATATTTCAAACAAATTGGTTAATACCTAAAAAAGTTTAAAAAACATAATAAGGAGCTGTTAACTAGTTTTCCAGACTGACAATTTCCGCACAATTCTATTTTCTGTGACACCACTAGAATTGCTCCTTGTTCTTATAGTGGAGCATGACAGTGCTCTGCCTTGGGAAATCTATAATCAGCATGTAGTTTTAAATAAAATCCATGATCATATTTTTTAAACAAAAAATTTTAGACACATGAATGTTCAAATGACTGCATGAGTTGTTATGAGTAAAAACTTCAGAACAAACAAATGCTGAAACATATTTGTATTTAAACAATGTTTTGGCATGCCTGACAAAACTAGGTATAATTATGATTCTTTTCCTTGTAGCCAAGTGTTCCCCATACGCTGACCTTGAGGTTGACCACTGACATTGTCAGGGGAAAAAAACAACATAAATATTGAGCTGTTTACTTTTCTTAAATGACCCGATGGACTATTTTATCCAAAAGACCACCGAACTATTCAACTATATAGAATGAGTGTAGAAACCATCTTTTCTGATAACTGTTTTGGTCCCACTGGTAAGTAGAAAGGAGAAAAACAGACATGACTACAGCACATCTGAGGCAAAAGATAAATTTTATGGGCCTAGGTCAGTGATGCTTTCCAAATGCTAAAATATAAATAGCCTTTGAAATTCAGGAACATATTTATGCATTCAGATTTTATTACCCTTTATTCCCTCTCTCTTCTCTTCCTTTGACAAATTTACTCTTGCTTTTTCATTGGGGGTTCACTGGACCTCTCTCCCCCTCCCTTCGCCTTCCCTCTCTCTCTCATCTTTTATCTCTTTTCTCTCTGCATGCACCTTCCTTTTCTTATTCATGTGTAAGATGTCTTAAAACTCTAGAAATAAAATTGAAATCACTAGTACCTAGATACAGCCCCATTAGGAATCAGATATTTAGATAAAGAAGGAAACATCAGATTCCCCCAAGACATTCGTGAAACTGAAACAGGTTTTTCTTGTCACTACTGTGTTGTATTTGTCTAATGTGTTTTACACTCCCTCCTCTGTCTAGACAGAAGTCAGCTTGCATCACAAATCTTTTCAGACTGTTTTGTGAATTAATAGCTAGTCGGCTTACTTAAGACCAACATCCGTTTGTCATATTACCTGCGCTGGCCTTCTTTGACATTCAGACTTTGCTCTGATTAAATCCTTCAAAGAGTAGTCTGGGGGTGGAGGGTAGAAGGTACAGAAGACTCATCTGGCAGCTGTTAATACTCAGATCTTTACTCAGCTGTCTGGAAACAGCCACAAACTGTATTGAGTTACATCTATAGCATTGTCTGATGGCATACAAAATTAAAAATACCAAAAGACCTTACTGGTTGGGGAATTGCACGTATAAAAGTGTGGGTGTCTCCAACTTTGATGAAGAGTCTGCTCACCAATGCTGCTGCCATCCTAGACCTCCGGTGTAGTGTCCATGTTTTGATTCTGTGATCCAGTATGTGAAGTAAATTATAGTTTGTTTATGTGCAGGTGAATGTCAAGTGCTGAGTTGTAGGAGGGCAGTAATGAGACTGTTTGTTGAGATTCTTACAGATTATAAATAGCTAAAAACTTAAAGCTAGTCTAAGTTAAGATTGTGGGTTACACAAAATGGATTTTATATAACCCATAGTTCTCAAACTGTGTGACAGAGTACCCTGGGGCACCACATCAGACTGACAGAGGTCTTGTAATATGTTTGAAACTTTTGATGCAAACACCATGATATGCAACATTTGATAGATTCAGGAAAACCACTAGCTCTAAATAGTTTAGGTTCTCAACATTAGATCACTCTCCATTCTCTTCTATAACATCCTGTATTTGTGAGATTGAAATTTTGATAACTGTGTGATAAACAGTAAGCACCACATGAAAATCAATGTGGAACATGAAATGAGGTTGGGTGTGTCCAATCTGATTCCAAGAAGAATCATCATGCAGTACCCCCCCCCCAGATGCACACATCTGTTAGTGAGTAATTGTGGTTGTTACGAAAAAAATAATTTTTCCATACATATTTATACTTTTTAAAACAGGAAGCTACTTGTCAAGATCTGAATGCTTATTGAGTTCTTTGGCAATAACTGCTTTAATAAATGAAGTTGGTAGGAATATCTTTTGGCTTAGAAGCACCATAAAATAATTATTGAAACACTTAGGATCCAATGAACCAAGAAAATTTGGCTTTATCTCTGGGAAGAGAGGAGGAGATTCTAGGCATGTTTGAATGTGCACCCAAAAAAAAAAAAAAAGGTGGCTATTCGGATTGAGTGTTGAATCCTCCTGCCTGCAGCCCTCAACCTGTACTCACCTTCCAGATAACTAGCTCATGAACCAGTCTCTCTTGGAAGAAACGAAGACGACTCTCTGGGCAAATGAACCTCTCAAGTCAGAAAAAAATCCATAGACAATGGGAATTTTTTCATATGAACCCTCTCAATTACACTAATGGGAAAAGGAAGGATGACATGCTTCTCACTCATCCTCAGAGCTAGCTTCTAATCAACTCACAACAATGTCAAACAAGAAGAGAAAAAAGATATCTGAAGAAATCTCTGCCGTATGTGACAGAAAGCAAGCAACTCCCCCAAAAGCAACTTTGCAATTTGCAAAGAGAAGAACATGTAAAATCAAAACTCTGCTAGAGATCATCCAAG
Organism: Scalopus aquaticus; assembly: GCA_004024925.1. Classification (NCBI taxonomy): domain Eukaryota; kingdom Metazoa; phylum Chordata; class Mammalia; order Eulipotyphla; family Talpidae; genus Scalopus; species Scalopus aquaticus. Next base: position 15,595 of record PVIJ01014682.1, read on the forward strand.
AAGTAAAAATAAAAATGAAACTATGCAAGAAGCAGCAAGGGAGGAACAGGTTAGAAAACAAAAATGAAAACATCAATAGTAGATAGATATAAAAGTTAGAGAAACATTCCACAAAGTAGAGCAAGGAAAAAAAGGGCAAAGAGAAAGGGATGTGAGCGAATTTAAGAAAATTAGATGCTGGAGAGCCCACCCAGGTAGACGATGTATGTGTTGTTGGAATTCCAGGAGGAAGGAAAAGGGGGGAGGGAGATTATCAATGAGATCATTTTTTTATTCCTCAAAATGAAGGCAATCCATTTCCAGATTCAAAGAACCCCACTGAGTGTTCAGTGTCTGAAAATAAATTCACAGCAGTGTGCATCATTGTGAAATCCGGAATATCCAAGACAAGAAAATGATGGTATGTGGGTCCAGCGAGAAAACATCAGGCCACATATAAACCAGTAAGATCAGAATATCTTAGTACTTCTCAGCAGCCGCAGTAGAGATAAAGAGCCAGTGAAGCAAAACCTTCTAAATACTGAGGTATAACACCTCCAGTTTTCTGCACCCCGCCAAACCTTTATTTTGATATGAAGCTATAGTCAGAATGTTTCAGATGCAAAGTCCCTAAGACTTTTTCCTCCACAAACCTTTAGGTAAGCTGTGCCTCAACATAGTTGACCCAGAAAGTGCAAGATGTGGGGTCCAGAGAGCAGGAGATCAAGTGCAGACTAGGAGGGTACCCAGGAGGGTAGCAGCTGCGTGTCGGGAATGAAGGGCCAGCACAGACTGGAGCGGTGTGACTAGAGGCGGACACACGGAGGCTTTCAGCACCCAGGGCCATCACCACTGCTCCATCTTCTCCCTAGTGACAAACGCAGGGTGGCAAACCTGGCCCACACTCTTACAGCTGCATTGCGTGTCCTGCTCACTCCTCCCTGCTCTGCCTCTGGGATCAACTGAGAACACTCATTTCATCCCCACAGAAGTGTCTGATTTGATCCGCTGCTGGGGTCTGGAAGTCGGCCATATTTGATTTCAAAACAAAGTCTGGAGGCGCCCACAGGACCAGCTCTTCTTGCCGGCTGTGAACTTCCTGCCCATGCTGGGCCCTGCGCTGCACCCCCACTGGGTGACATTGCCAGGACTCACTCTTGGCCTTGCTCACTGACTATCTCTTGGGGGAGTTTGTAAATTCATGGGGGAGCTGGGGTATTGATAGTTCATCCCCAAGACAGACCCTGGCAGCTTTTTTCTAGCATGGACAAAGTTCCCTTTTCTTTATACAAGAGAAGCCCCATTGTATGGTGACATATAACAAAAATTAAAGGAAAGATGACCTCAAAAGAAGAAAACAAGAAGATTTAATTGGGCTTATGCAGAGTTTCTGAAGTATTGACAGTATATTTTTTTAACTTGAGGGGCATACAGTGGTTCGTTTATCCAGTCTGAATCTCATCTTGGTGGTTTGAGTCCAGGATTCTTTATTATCAGTTGTTTTAGCCAAACCATGTGGTTTGGAAGTTAATGCTGGATTTCTTTTGACTTAGACTGTAACCCCTCCTGCCAAATACACACACACACACACACACACACACACACACACTGTGAAGGAAGGCATTTTTGAAAATGGCTTCTTATTACCCAAGGACCCCGTAATATTATCTTGCTGCCTCATCATTTTGTGAGTTTCTGCAAAAAATGGTTTTGTTTGCATTTAACCAAAGGTTAAGTAGGTCCAAGAACTTGAATAAAAATCAGGATTGACTTCTGGGAGATACTGATGTGATTAGGTAATTTTTAGGTTGACTATAAAAATTAGAATTTACCCCCAGCAAAAAAAAAAAAAAAAAAAGTTTCCAATTTAGTAATTTATTATATGCTCTCATTAAAACCTTCCACTTATAAAAATTGGATTAAAGTGGATCATGATTGAAGTTATTAATAACTTAAAATTTTTTCCATTTATCCTGGAGACCATTTTTTTTTCAGTACAATTAAGTAAGCCTCTAACTCCCTTTATTTGACATAAGCGGTCATTTCCTGATTTCCATTCCTCACTAAAATGTATTTTACAGCTGTCTTAAACTCTTTGTTCAAGTATAAGGCTACCAGATGAAAGTTCAGTATTACTGCCTTGGCTCTTCTCATTTCCTCATGGCTTCCTTCATTTTTATAATGTCCGAACCAGTCAAGCTGTGATGCACCTCTCTTTCAACAAAGTGTGAACCTACAGTCCCTTTTGGATAAACTTTCCAAGAAAAACTGAACAATCTTGGGAGGATTGAATTAAAATTTTATCAAGCAAAAAAATCACTGGTACATAGCAAAGAACATGCCACATAAAAGAACATGTCAATGCATTTTTCTTTTATGTTCTGTAAGTTTGTAATCTGCTGTAGATGTTCATTCATCAACTGAGTACATGCCCATACCTTATTTTATGCAATAGAAATACTCCTGAAAATTCAGATAAAATGCATGTTGCTCAGATTTGAACCACACAAAGGAAACTTGTAGGAAAATTAGTCATTCTGAGAATTCCATCAGAAGCCAGTCTTCTGTAAACCAAATGTTTACTTTCTGTGCCCTCAAAGGAAATTTCATCCATGATTTTACTCAACAGTATTTATGGGGAACCTGCTGTGGAAGTGATGCAAGTGTTCGGCCACGCGCAGGAGAAGTGCTGTGTGTTCTCACAGAGGCCAAGTGTGTCGGGGAACCAGAGACCAGCAAACCAGTTACATGACAAATTAATTATGATAGAGATAGATATTTCCAAGGGAAGTTTACTGTCCAAAGTCACGTGCGGGAGGTGGAACTGACTAAATCTCATCAAAAAAGGATTCTCTGAGATTGTGATGTTTAGGTGGACATGTGAGGCTGAGTAGGAGAGAGTCAAGAACTTCCACTTGAGGGCCGAGACACTTGAGGAACGCGTCTCCTCCAGGAGCTGCTCAAGAGCCAGGGCGCCTATACTATAGCTCAGCAAAAGATGGTGAGAGGCACAAAGTGAGCCTGGCAAGAAAGCAGGGGCCTGGTCACTTAGACTTTGTGACGCATAAAAGAATTTTAGCCTCAAAGTCATGGATAGGGGAGATGATAAAATGTCATCCTCAAGAGGACCTTCTGGATTAGAAGGAACAAGTCCATGTACAAGCTCCCTAAATGGTCCAACTGCAGAAACCCACAGAATTGTAATAATGTAAGGAAGAACTTCCATGCGTTAAGATCATGACTCCAAAATCACTTTTTTATCTTGTTCTTAAATGTGGGTTTCAAAGTGCAGAATTATGCCTGTATTTGCAGTGAGAGCAATCTCTGACATTCAGCTGGCAATGGGCTTTTCTCTAAACGTCTACAGAAACTTCCATTTCCCCAGGTATAAATAGTCCACGATTAAGAGCACCAAGCCCTGGGAAGGTGGTGCAAAGCTGGAGGCAGTGTTCCTCTGGGCAGGAAGCACCCAGGGACTGCTGCAAACTGGGAAGACCTTAGCCCCCAGAAGCATCTGCTAGGAGGAAACAAAGGTGACTTCCGTTTGCCTGACACACATCTCTCAGAGGACAGCCAGTGTGTGAGGGTTTCCCCCCACGCCAGACTCTTCCTTCTAATATCCACATGCCACATTACAGCGTCCTTCTGACTGGGCTTATGTCCTGGCCAGTGTGTCTTGTTTACAGAGGACACAGAACCATCTTTTTGTGAAAATGAATTTTTAGTGAATTACTTGGGTAGTGAGAGTAACTAAACTTTTCAGATTCTGGAAACTCCTTGTTTCCCCCATTTAAATCTTTCATTATCTCATTTTGGCTTCTTTGTATACTGAACTAGGAACAAATGCAGGACATCTAGAGCAGCTCTGTGTTCTAGGGGGAAAAATGTGTTGGTGGGTGGCACAGTGCATATTTCCAGCATTTTAGCTTTAAATTTAATCATCTGTGGCCTTGAGAGAATCACTGTGGACCTCACCTAAGGAAATAAGGGGTTTGGGCTAGGCGATCTAAACTTACAGCACTTAATGTTGTAAGTTTTATTTACCCTTCTCTGGTTAAGTACACTGCTAACTCGTTCTGTAAGCATATGTGTTCAATTTAAAAAAATCCCAGCCCCTTATACCTCTCCCGATGCATCTCACTTTCCAAGTGATTAATCTTATGTGAAACTCCAACTTGAATTATCTCCATGCTCTTTATCTCTCTTTTCAGTTGGGAAGCCAAAACTCTGTACAGTACTGTTGAAAAGAGAAAAAAAAAAAAAACCCAAAGTCTTATGTCATGCTTTCTCTGTTGTTCTGTTGTTTTCCTTCTATTTAGTGAACCTTTTAGGCACACAATAGTTCTGTATTTTCATATATTAGTATCTCTTAAACCATGACCTGAAAATCCTCTTAATAGCCAAACATCCCTCTGTGGATTCATGGGTATTTACTGAGCCTGGAACTGCCCTTGGTCCTTGTGAGCAGTGTTTTTAAATGTCTGATCATGACCCAAGAGAAGAGAGGGAGAGCATTCTTACTTTAAAATAAAATGAAATCGAATACAAAATAGTAAAGGACACTTCGTATGAGTTTAAATACTGTTTTGCGAAACTTTCTGTTATGTAAGTTTGTGTGTGTAGCTATGTGACTGAGTCAGACAAAGCATAATACTTTCTGTAGGTTCCAGTCAAAAACTTTTGAAATTCATTTATAGGATGAAGTTGCCTATATTTTCCTAAAGAGAAATCTGGTCTAGAAAATGTGTTTTGTTTTTAGAAAAATCCTTAGTCCAGCCCTGGTCTGTTGCGTCTGAATCTCTAGGAAATAGGACTAGGTAATCAACATAGTTAAGAAGAGTTCCAAGTGATACTTAACTATCTAACAGGTCTGAGAAACACTGTCCTAAAAGATTCTAGAAATTATGCCCAATCTTATAAATTCCCTGGAAACCATCCCAGTCCTAAGGCAGAGCTAAGTGATATATACAAATTTAAATAATATGTATATCTACATCCTTGACTGCACGTGAAGAGCAAATGTAGGGTAGATATAAAGCTAGAGTAATGCAGAATCCTGCCTATTCCCTGGTCTGTCTTTTGTTTTCCCCATCTTTTTAAATGAAAAGCATATTTTTAAAGATCTCAAAATTACTATTTATACACATTATACTTCATAGTTAAACCATATATTTATGGTGTTTTCCTAGTTCTCACAATGTGTCTTGAGATAGGGATCTTTTGTACTGATGGGGACTAAGGTGAGCATGTCTGTGATAGGTACCATAAATATTTTCTATCTTGAAGAATAGCAAGACTAAATGGTTCATATTGCGACGAGAGGGATGACAGCAGATTAAATTAACTGAAGCACTCAGTTATAAGACAAAAGATATTTGAAGCAAAATCTGGACTCTCGTAACATTTATAGCTTCTAGAAACTTATTCATGTATCTACTTAAAAATTTCTAAGGGGACATAGAATACTTAATATTGTGTTGCTGTACATCAAAGGTAAATAATAGTTTCTGCTCTCAATAATTGTAATTGTGTTATTTAGGACCGTAGTCAGTTCAACCATCAATAATGAAAATGAGCAAATTTGTTGCAAAACGTATCCTATGGTTTAAATACTAGGTGAAAAAGGTATAACTGGGGGTAAAAGTGCTACCTTTATAATTAAAATATTTTTATCTATTAAAGTGGCCTTTAAACTGGCCATCCACCTCAGTTCTAGTACACTCTAGGTTAAGCCAACTTGCAAGGTCAACCAGATTCTAGGGGTGGAGAAATAAACTGCCGGTTGGAGGGAGCTGCAGGGTCACATTACAAAGGAGCCTGGATGCGGGAGGGGAGTCGTGGCAGCCATTTTTGCTGAATATCTACAGGATGGGGTCCTAGGCTGCCCAGGTAATATGCGAGTATCCAGTGGAGTCTCTCTGTGGGAATCAGATAACATGCGAGTATCCAATGGAGTCTCTCTGTGGGAATCAGAAATAGTTGACACTGTTAATATTTGTTAACATCATTTGTGTTTCTCTGGTGTGACATAGACAGTTACTCCAGATAGCATCTCTCTACTGGAAATTGCTAACACTTACGGCTACACAGCATCTTCTAGGTGCCAGGTAGTGTCATGAACTCACTCTGTATCATAGCATAAGAATAAGTGGTAGTTTGGATTGTGAAATCTGGAACTCAACTTGGTTTAAATTCTGATTTTACCACTTACTTGCTATGTGACCTTGGACAAATCAATTAGTTTTATTGTGCTTCAGTTTCCTATTTAGAAGATGGGCTAATAATAATAAACGTAACTCATAAGGTTGAAAAGATTAAATCTGAAGTGATGTATGTTAAATGCTGTTAATAGTACCTAGTACCTAGTAAGAGTGGTCTGGCTGTTAGCTATTGTCATGTTCATCTTCATCCTTCACCTTAAGTCCTGTGGTGGTTAATGGGTTGTTACTAATAGAAACTCTGTCGGTAGATTCTGTCATTGTCTCCATTTTACAGATGAGGATGTTGAAGTTCAGGGAGGTTGACCAGAATCACAAGTAGCAGGACACGAAGCAGCACGACCTTATTTAAGCCCTGGCCGCAGATTCTAGATCTGGATTTTTTCTGTACCGTATAACACAACTACACTGCAACAGCAGCTTTCGGAATAATTGTCTGCAAGTCAAACATATACAGATTAGGGTCTTAACCCCATTGTCAGCATTTCAGAGAAGCTTGATTTCCCCTACGAGTTGCTTTTCAGTTGAACAGAAATAAGAGGCAGCTCCATTGTAGTTGAAAGAACTTCTCCATACAAGTGACCTAGGCTGAGGAGAGTGTAGCGGACTCCACCGAGCATCTGCCACACACCGGGACAGGGGTACACACTTGGCAAGCTTCTTGTTTTACCTTCACAGATACACCATTAGGTATTTTTTCCCCCATCTTATAGATGAGGAAACCAAGACTGATCAAGATTGATCTTGCCTAAAGTGACAAAGGATCTGACTCCAAAGCCGTGACCCCCAGAGAGCACAGCTAAATTAAATGCAAAGAGAATGTATTGTGAACACATTTGTAAAGCTCTTCCAGGATAATCGTTACCTGTTTCTCTAGGGAGGCGGAGTTTCTGACTTCTTCAAAGTGCTTATGGTTTCACTCTGATGAATTCTGTTCTCGCTTCCAGAGGAGATCTGTACTCTGGTGATCGCGGAGACTTTCCCTGAAGATGCGGGGATCTTTACGTGCTCGGCACGAAATGATTATGGATCTGTAGCCAGCACTGCCCAGCTGCTTGTCACGTCAGGTAGGTGAGGAGTGACAAATGGACTGGGTTCTGTTCCCGGCCACTGAGTGTGGTTCACCACAAGGCCCCAGGAGGAGAGCTCAGCTCTTCGGAACGCTCGCTCTCACTCCAGGAATTAGCCTGGAAGTCAGTGTTTCATCAGGAAGCTAAAGGCTTTGGAGAAAGGGGCCGTGAAGTGGGACAAAAGTGAAAAAGATGGTAGGATAGCAGCTGAACACATGGGCAAGGGGCTGGACTTTAGGCATGCAGTCTTGGCCTTGCAAACATTGAGCTGGTTTCCTAACATCTTCCTGTGAGCACAGAATCAGGCTCACATCAGAAACCATCTTTGAATCAGGACCATTAATCGCAGCAGGGCCAAAGCAGGGGCTCTGCAGAGACGTGGACAAATAGATCATTGTTGCACCCATTATTGAAAAAGTCAGACAAGATAAACCTAATATCATTCAGAGGAACTGTAAAGATCTTCGAGATCAGATTTTATTTTTTTCTGCAATTTTATTTAATTTATATCCTTTACATTATTATGTATCCCCTGTAAGTTTCCCACGACCAATTCACCCATGAACCGTCACCATAGTCCCTTGTGCTCCTTTCTCCCCTATTTTGGTCCCTCTCCCGCCGCCTCCCCTGTAGAATGTCTCTATTTGTGGTTGCCTGCTGGTTTTTTGGTTTTTGTTTGTGTGCTGTTTTCTTCTTCTGATTTCTTGTTTGGCTCTGTTATATTCCTCCTATAAGTGATACCATTCGATATTTTTCTTTTTGCTCTGGCTTATTTCACTGAGATGATCCCTTCTGACTCTATCCATGTTGCTGGATTAGCAACAGATTGCATTAGTTTATCATTTTTGACTGCTGAGATCAGATTTTATTGGTGGTAGAATATAACTCTGATACGAAAAACTAAAGCAATGTATTATTCCAGCCAATATTCAAAACCATTGAATTTTTTTTTTTTAAGTCAGAAACCTCTAGGGAATGCAGGCATGAACAGTTGTTTCCTTTACTTTAACTTTAGCTGACTATCTTCTGCTATTACTGACTGGCTTTTTTTTTTTTTAATTGTTACTTTTTGCTGAGGGAATGTCGGTTGCCAACACTATGTGATTCAGGTGCACAGGTTCACACCACACCAGCTGTGTCACCACGCCACCCCCATCACCAGGACACCCGTAATCTTCCTGACTGGCTTTCATTTTATTTTTGTAGGCTCAACTCTGTGATTTCCTTTACAAAATTTTAAAACTCTCTCTTTGGCACACAGGACACACTGTACCTGGGGTGCAGCTGCACGAAAGACGAGGAGAGGAGCAGGATGGCTCTGGGAAAGGAGCCCTTTCCCAGAGTCAGCATATGGTGCTAGGTGGCAGCAGAGGCACAAGCAACAGGGGTTGAGGGAGGTGCAGTGGGAATTGTAACTGCTTTTTCATCTTAAGAAACGGAAAGTTTACCTTCATGGGGAAACCACTGGGCTGAGTGGTCCTTTAACAGTGTAAAGGAAACTCCAGAGGCCTGAGTAGAGCCACAGAGCAGAAGCATCCCAACGTTTGGAGTCTGAGTTGGCTTGAAAATGGCCGCACCAAATGGCTCCAGCAGTCTGGGCCAAACTCTGGGCTCTCCAAGTCAGCGTGGCATACACTGGCATGCAATATTTTCCATTTTCATCTGGGTTAAATCTGCTATAGGCCAAACACAATCAACAAATACTTTTGGGCTTTCATGTACCTCGCTGAGCATTTTTGAGTACGTTCCAGAAGCTCTACTGAGCTTTAGTTATTTACCTTTAAAAAGGATGAATGTCCATGGCCTACCACATACAACATTTACAGCTTGAGCTAATGTCAGTCAAGCACAAATAGAATGAAGCTGGACCCGGACCCATAGGTCAAAATGAGAGAGGACGGAGCATTATTAGTTGGTCTTATTTGTGGGGTGTTTTTTTTTGGCGAGGGGGGGGGCGGGCATTGCCAACTTCTAACTTTAGCTCTGGTTTAGAATTTGTTAATGAATTGGTAGCTGGTTTCCCCACATGTGGGCAATTCAGGAAATGAAACAGTGGCAGCCACTAAAACCAAGCATGGAAGAATTGGGTCCTCCAACTGACTTGGCTTCTGCCCCTGCTGAGATAGTATGGTCATCTCTTCTTTAACATCTTAACAGGGCACAAGGGAAGCTCAAGTGCTCTAGGACAATGAAAATAACTGTGGAACTGGTGGCATCTTACTATTCTCTCCTCCCTTTCTTTTTCCTTAGCCAACACTGAAAACTGTAGCTATGACTCAGTGGGAGACGCCAACAACGATCTCTTCCAGAACTTGCCTCCGCCCCCTCCACTCTTGGAAACAAGTTCCTTTGAGTTGGCATCAAAGAAACCAGCTGAGATCCAGCAGGTGAACAGCCCTGAGTTAGGATTGAGCAGGGCACCCCTTCAAGTGCAGTTCAGTTCTGCTGAGAGGGAAACCAACGGCGTCCATCCCAGCCATGGAGTAAATGGACTGATTAACGGCAAAGCTAACAGTAATAAATCTCTTCCCGCACCAGCTGTCCTGCTCTCACCCACTAAGGAGCCACCACCTCTGCTTGCCAAACCCAAACTGTGAGTATTTCTGCATGATTTTATAATACTTTCCATACCCCTGCTAAATTGCCTCTCTGGCCAGGGAAAACTTTTTGCCTGGACTCAGGAACGTGGCAAGTTGTCCCCTTGGCAGGCAATTGTCCCTGGCTGATGGGACCTTGCCATTGAGTGGGGTCATTAAAAAATATGAAAGATATTTAAACCTGCAGAAGGTAAATGAGAAGCTTGGGTCAGTCTGCCCTCTGCTAAAAGCTTTAACAGGCTTCAGCTGTGAAAATATCTGTGCATGGCGTGGCTTTCTGACGTATAGCGAGAATGTGGCCATCCCACAGAGGTGATGGGAAAGGGGACCTAGTTTGAGCTGTCTGTTAAAAGCATTTCCAAATGTTTTAAAATTAAGAATAGATAAGGAAATCCAAGTTAGACAAGACTGAAAGCTGAGGGTGGAAATCCAGTGTGTAGAAGCTGGGTTGGGGGGGCGGGTGAAAACAGAGCTAGGCAGGCTGGCAGGAAGAAGAGTGCTCTTCACAACTCAAGTGACATGGCTTTGGAACTCTTGGAACTGCATATTTCCATGAATTCCACCTTCATATTTGATTTCCACTATTTTCCTAGCATGATAAACCTTGCATGAGCTGTTTCCATTGGCACCACACAGCAGAGGGTTGTTATGAATGGAGCCTTTACAATGTCAGAGAGAGGCAGAAATTAATTAACTCCAAAGGTTATATCACAGCTTAATGAACGTTGAATTACTGCCCTGATAGAGGTCGGTGGAAATGTCAGAGTCGTATAAAATGTATACTTTCTCAATAAGGTCACATTTCCATGAGAAGGAATTTGTCAGAATCTGAGAAAGCCTCTTATATTTCCCATGATGTCTGATGTTTTTGATCTGGAAAGAAGGATAGAGAAGGTAGGAGTTATTCTTTGTTTCCCCAGTACTAAACAGCCTACTCTCTTCTCTCTGTTATCAGCATCTTTGTTAGAAATGTTACAAAGATGGATGTTCAAATGAGAGTTCACATCTGACATTTGTGCATCACTTTATTATTTATTGAGTCATTTCATGAGCAGTATTAGACTAATCAAATAAGATATCAGCCAGGCAACGCCTTAAGTTAGCAAATGGGTGGACGATGGTGTAAAAATTAACTTCTGGACCACCTTGTGTTGCAGTTTCAAAAGTCTTTTTGTTACTACCCTGCCCACAGTGTTATATGCCATCCCAGCTCATGCTTAGCCATTAGGGCCACTAGCCTTGTAGGCAGTACGGTGAATCCTGACTTACCATCAATGATAGGTTTTTGGAAACTGTAACTTTAAGTGAAACAATGTGTAAGGACACCGGGTCCTCAGAAATGTTTCCATCTACATCCGCCTGGATTTCTTTTTCTTATCACTGTGACTCGAGACCCTGATTGGGTAAGAAAGGTGCCAGGTGCACTCTTCATACCTATACTCCAGCGCCACTGAGACACTGCGCAAGTGACATGAATTCGAGTGAGAGGCTTAAAAAGAATTTACTCTTGAGCTCCAGCCCACAAAATTAATTGCTGCTGCTGACTGCTTTTATCTCTGCATTTTGAATCTGTATTTGCAGTGCTTTTACTGAAACAAGGACCTGCTGTCCTGGGGAAGAAAAGGCAGTGTGTTTAGTGACTAGCACTTGCCTGTGCTCTTGGTTAAGTGAAATGTATCTCCCATTAGTGGCTGTCATAAATTGGACATAAATCGCAGGAGGGCAAACATGAACTGCTAACAGGCTTTTACAGCCCTTCTTATCTCAGCAGTTTCAACAGCTTTTCAGCTTTTAGCTTCACTTTGCAGTGATGTTGTGTGTATAATGGCGGCTGGGGGAGCATGTCCACAAAAGACAGACAGAGCAAACTTGTTGCCATTAAGAGAATGAGTAGCTTAAGTCAGAGTTTGAAGAGTGACTTCATTATTTGCTTAATAGTCTGATTTTCAATATTAAATAAGATACAGGGAAAATGGACTTTGGCATTTAACAACCATATAAAGAGGGTTCCTCCCACCCCCGCCTTCATGAAGAAATTTAGAAAAAGACAGAGCCCTTAATCCCCAAACTTGGTAGCTTAGACATAACATTTACTTGAGAGACACACACAATTTATCTGTTCACCCATCATTGGACACTTAGGTCATTTTCATGTCTTGGCTCTTGTAAATAATGCTGCAGAGATCTCTTTGCGGTAATGTTTTCATTTTATTCACACAAATACCCGGAAGTGGACTTGTTGGATCATATGGTAGTTCTTTAAATTTTTTGAAGCACCTTGTACTGTTTTAATTACAAAAGAAATGCATATTTGATGTGACGATTCAAACTACAGCGTGATTAAAGAAAAAGTTAGTATTCTCTGCTTTGCCTTCTCCAGCCTAACTTCTCAAGGTGTGACTGAGTTGGTCTAAGGCCTTTTCCTTTATCTTCACGATCATTTCATAAAAGGTTTGCTCATGTTTTAAAAGTTGCATGTTTGGATAGAGGAAGGCTACTGAGTGGCACCTGCGAATAAATTAGAATGGCCTCTGTTACTAAAAATCAGTGAGTACAAGTAACTGCCTGGTAAAATTCTTTCACACATCTGTTTATTTTTTTTCACACATTCGAGGGAAATGAGATTTTGCCTCTTATTGCTGGCATTGAAAAACTAATGGTTATCATCACCCTGGGATTTTTTTCCCATTCATGAAAGGAGAGACTTGTATTTTTGGCTTACGGCATTTCATTCATCTGAATTATTTGTAATCAAACAATTGGGAGGGGCATGCAATGGGAATTAAAATATTTACTTTTACACTAACTTAGAAATAGCGTTTAATTCAGCATATTCTTGAAAAAAAAATTCATTATAAAAAAAAACTTTGCATTTTTTTCTCAAGTAACTGCAACAATGTTCACAGGAAGAAAAAAAATCAGACTAAAATGAAAAGCTAGAAGTGCCATGTATTCTTTTCTTGATCAAGTCCAGTCTCCATCATCTGTAGAAATCTTGTGGACTCCATCCACACCCCGGCTGTCCCTAGGGTGTCTCCTGGCGCAGAGTCCCTGAGGCATCCACTTCAGCTTCTGCATCCCCCAGTGTCTTTGTCTTAGACTCGCTCCCTCAAGTTTAAGTTCAACATGGTTATTTCTGTGCCCCGGTATCTCACACTCATGGTCTTTTATCACGGCACAAAGAAAAGATGCAGCATGGTATTTAAGTCATTTTTCTTATCGGAGATAAAGAGGAAGGAGTAAACATCCTAACTTATGAACTCATATTATTTTCCTTGCTTCAAGGGCACCAAATCAGTCTGTTGCCGCCCCCTCTACAAGTTATGCCAGGAGAGTGTAAATATAAGGCCCAGTGTATTAGTAAGAAACAGAACTCTGCTTCTGTTTATTCTTGCCAAAACACAGTCCTTCGAAGGAATGTGCAATGGGTATGCATGGGATCCCCAGGAATAACCCTGCAGGAAACTTGTGAACACCAGCTTTAGTGGGTGATTTGCGGAACGTAGAAAAGCACAGTCTTGTTTTTCCACTGAGCTCCTCTCCTAAATTTAGGCCAAACAATATATAAATAACAAAGCTGTTTTCAAACCCCATTTATTCCTGCTTTGTTTATATGTTCTTACTTTGTCTTGTGGGAGGGAGATTGAACAGATACCCACGCAAGAAGCAAAGGGAGAAATCAAAAGGGAGATAACTGAACAGCAAAGCAGTGAGCAAGTTCATGTCCCAGGAAACCAGACAGGGCACCAGAGAAAGTCATACTTACTTTTTGCTGCAGTGCCAAAAATATACACGTAGCCATAAAAGTCCATGCTTTGGGGGAGCAGGATAATGAGATGTTTAAATGAATTTTCATGCTTAATCAGTAGATATGAATTTAATCTCCTTTCTCCTGTTCTTCCTATTTTCTCTTCCCCCTTCCAGCCTCTAAAAAAAGGCAGTAGAATTTCCTGTCTTAAAAGTGATATCATACTAAGTCAGGTTTCTCCAAATAATAGCATTTTACTTTGCTTCTCTTCTTTTTCTCACTCCCATCCTTCCATACATACATCCTTCCTTGAGACACTTCTTGTCTCAAGACAGGGGCATGTTCTACCAGCTCAGTCTTACCTTAGCGATTTTGTCTGTCACCTCTGTCCAGTCTGGACTGCCAAATGAAGACTGAAGCTACAGTCTTCATAAAAATAAGCAATAAGAAGCTCTGTGTGAAATCAAAGCAGTGTCCCTGCACTGCATATGCAGAATGAGAGATGATATGCTTTAGAGATAGAAGGGAAGGCAATAGCAGCCTGTGTCACTCTTATCAGGGACTTAACTGTGCCAAGCCTTCTATATTTGGAAATTCCTTATGATTTCCTCCACACTCCTAGACACAATTTAAGCACAAGTTGTTCCTTGCCTGGAATGTTCTACTTAGTCCCTGGAATGTCCTGCTACTAATGGCTGGCTCCTTCTTGTCTTTTAAATCAGCTTAGTGTCCCCACCTTCCCTAACCACCCAACTAAAGCAGCCTCCAGGCCATTCTCAAATAAATCATCCTCTTTCATGACTACATAGCGTGTAATTATATCCGACAGCTTGCTTACTTGTTTGTTGGTTGTGTGTGGTTTTTCCCACTAATAGAACAAAAGTAGTGTTAGGAGAGTAGGAACCTTCACTCTTTCATTGCTCTTTCTCTGTGACCTCAATCAGAGCCTGACAAATAGTTAATGCTCAAAACCATTTCTGAATGAATCCACAAAAACAGCCAAAGAGAAAGAGAAGGGTCTCACATTTAGAGCCACCCCATTTGTTTTGACTTTGCAGGTAGATTTACCATAGGACTTTCATTTCCAAATGCTACCAATTCCAGAATTTTCCCACTTTACAGTGCTCTTCCAGATGACATCATCTTTCTTATAAACTGAATGAATATAAAGAATTAAGTAAGACTTTCAGGAGATAGAATTGCATTCGGAAAGTTCTTCCAACCAAGTTACTTAATTTGGGAACTCTTTGAACTCCTTCCTCATTTCTCCTATGTTCTCATTTGATTAACATCTCATTGTAAAGCATTTTGGAGAAAATGAGACTTTTGGAAGGTCTAGAAAGACTTGTGCATTCTCTAGTTCATATTTGCAGTGTCAGTTGGCCACAGTACAATCAAAGTGCTATTTCAAGGTGTGTGTACTTGACATGTTAACACCCCCATCAGAAGCCAGATTTTTGAATAAGGGCTAAGTGCTTCTGTGCTACTCCCTTCCTTTCCTGTTTATGTTGGACTGCTGCGTGATCGCAAATGTGTGGCTTGGTCAGTATAACTTAGAAATTTTAACATTTTTCCATCCTTTAACCTTTAATTGGTAGAGTTCAAGATCTCACTATATCACTGTTTGACATTGGGATACAAAGGGTTTCTTAGCTTCTACTTGCAGTATAAGACTTACTGGCAGATTTTAAATGTGTACAAACGCGCGCGCGCACACACACACACACACACACACGGCAAAGAGAATATAAGCAAAAAAAATTTGGGGCAAAGAAAATAATAAAGGTCAAGAGATAAAAATCTTTAAGCAGTTGTGAAAAGTTCCTTTAACTTACATAAATGTAATTAAAAATCTAGCCTACCTTTTATTCCCTCACTATTAATTGATCATCTACAGAGTATCGGGTAAGGCTAGGTACTGAGGATACAAAGTTGACACAGACAATAGTCTCACTTTTGAAAAATCTATAATCCGTTGATTTGTAACATCATGTTGGCAAGAGCATATACACAAAATTCTGTTCACCTTTTAACATTATGTAAATGTTGTAGAAGAGCGACTAATTCCCAAATTAGCATCCATGTAATCCAAATACCTTCTTTTCCCAATTTAATGTTTGCAAGATAACCCATTCTCCTTTGACTCTGAAAACTTAATAGACACCAACTTCCATTTCTGGTGAAATGATTTTCCTTATCTGCTGAGTATAGTCAAAGAATGAAGCAATTTAGACACAGTGAGAACTATGGTATCAGAGGGTCCTCAAAGTGTAGTGTTAGGGAAAAAGCATAGGGCAGAAAGTAATTTTTTTCAATTATTGTAAAATCTCACATGCACGCACTCACCACACACATTGGAGAATGATCCATCAGGCATGTAAGTTCAGTCCTGGTCCTAATTCTAAAGCACCTGGCTAGATAAATATGGACTCTTCATCAACACAACAGGATGATAACTCTGCATGAGCAGTGTTGGTGTTGGATCACCTTGGAAACAATCCCTCCCTAAAATGGAAAGCCCAGTCAAGGAACTACCTTTTTTAAAAATTTATATCTTTTACATTATTGTTTATCCCCCTGTAGGTTTCCCACCACCAATTCACCTGTGAACTGTCACCATAGTCCCTTGTGCTCTTTTCTCCCCTGTTTTGGTCCCTTTTCCTCCCCCTCCCCTGGAGAATGCCCTTTTTTATGGTTGCCCATAAATAGTTTTTGCTCTTGTTTATGTTTTGTGTGCTATTTTCTTCTTCTGATTTCTCATTTGGCTCTCTTACATTCCTCCTATAAGTGATACCATTAGATATTTTCCTTTTTCCTTCTGCCTTATTTTGCTCAGCGTGATCCCTTCTAGCTCCATCCATGTTGCTGAGAATAGCATTAGTTTATCATTTTTGATTGCTGAATAATACTCCATCATATACCTGAACCACATCTTCTTGATTCAGTCATCAATTTTTCGGCATTTGGGTTGTTTCCATGTTTTAGCTATTGTAAACAGTGCTGCAATAAACATGAGTGTGCATGTGACCTTTTGGATTAATGTTTTTGTGTCCTTTGGGTATATTCCTAATAGTGAAATTGCTGAAGTATGAAACTTTCAATGGAGGAATAATACTTTGACATTCTTCCTTGTAGGGAATTTTTCATGTAAATGTTGACTCTGACACAGTGTCATGTTCTTAGATATTAGGATGATAGTGCTTTGCTTTACTATGATGAATGTAATGTTTTAATTACATTTTCAGAAGAAGGTTGAATCATTATTGTTGTGGTTAGTCTTATTTGGTGTCTAAAATATATTTGGAAATACCTGTAGAGACCCTGTAGACACTGTAAGTGGTGCTGAGCCATTCATAAGAAATACCATGTGTGCAACTCAAATATCAGATACTTTCCATGAAAGTACACAATGGGGCTAGATTTATTCATCATCCCTGTCTCATCTTTCCTAAATGTGTATGAGAGATCCTTTGGTGAGTATGAAGTAAAATTGAAAAAAGTAGCCCCTGCTAAGCAGGACCTTTTTATTTTTAAGAAGGAAGAGTCTCAACACAGAAAGAAGATGGCGCCACATATGAAAATTTTTTCCAGAGGTAATGCTGAGAATGTCTTAAGTTTTAGCTACATACTGTTAGGCAAAAAAAAGTACTAGAATGGAAATTATATGCAGTTTAATACTGACTTATGACAATATAAAACACTTTAACCAACTAAAATATATTAGAAATAGAGCAAAATGTTACCAGTGGTTTTTTGAGTGGTGGAGTTTTTTTTTTAAGATTCTTTTTTTTTTTTAATTTATGCATACAAGCTGGGGTACAGGCCACAGGTGTGGGGCAGCGAGAGGGTTCGCCAGAGACAGAATGGGGAGCAGAACAGGCAGATCGACGGAAATATACTGCTGAGGGAAGCAGCGGGTGAGGCAGGAGAGGTCTGCCGCACCATGTGGGAATTTCCCCGGCCAGGCCCTGAACTTGCGTCACTGCTGCCGACAGTTCCACAGCACATTGCTTAACCTCTGCACCACCAGGGAGGCCCTGAGTGGTGGAATTTTAAGCAGATCGTATTTTCTAGTTAATTAATCCTGATTTTCTGACTTTTCAACAATGCTTATAACTTTTATAACTACAAAGTAGTTTTTAAAAGTCCTTCCTTGGAAAGTCTTCTATCCCCTCTCCTCCATTTAATCTTCATTTGTAGATGCTTCATTGCATCTATGATGCATAACAGTGACCAAACTCAAACTTGAGCACAACTGGGAACAGAATTTTCTGGTACTGAATGCTCTTATGGCCTCTCTTTTCCTGGAAAAGAGAGTAACTGGAAGCCAGTAACTTCAGAATTCAATCTGGGAATCTCCTGGAAAACTTCTCTCCAAAATATCCTAGGGATATCCAAAATATCCTTCTCTCCAAAATGACTTTGTTCCTCCACAAATACCCTCCTCTAACCCCAACACCACCCCTGCAACCAAAATTCCTTTTCCTGAATTTGCACATCCTAAGCTTTAGGATTAAAAGTAATAAAAATAAGGTAATATTTCATTTCAAAGCCAAAAATAAGCTAAACATTCTAAAGATCAACTTTTAATGTATAATCCATATCATACCTTAAACATAAAAAAGGATAAAAACTTTTCCCTCAGAAACAGTGACGAAGGCGCAAACATATGGTGAGGAAAACTGAGGTTCCAGTTCAAATAACAGTATCGGTAAAATACACAGAGAAGTTATCTGCTGAGAGAGGAAGGATGGTTGTGAGAACTAGGAGATGAAAGAGTGAAGAAGGCTGAAGAGAATGATGAGAAATGAAAAGGAAAGCCAAAAAGGGAACTGTATTTCCTGGCACGCATTTGAAATGAGAGCATGAGAACTCGGATCGCTGAGCATGGTTTTTTGACTTTATTTCAGTCATGGGCAGCACTCTGACAGCAGTAGCAAAGGAATGGGTAGCTGGTGGTACTGGTGTGATGAGGATGCTGTAATGTTTAATTTGAGGATTCTTGAGAAGCATTGTGGAAATCACCCATGCAATATATAGGGTGAGAAAGGGAAGCAGATTGAGCCAGATCAGGGTTCAAGAGGAAAACAGACTAGAACTTGAGACAGTGCAAGAGCTCAAAAAAATGAAAGTTATATTCAGAAAGAAAATGACTCTCAGAGGAGGTGTAAAATAGGAAAATATGGAAAGTGAACAGTTGTGCTCCAAGAACGGTTTCTGAAAGTAGAAACTCACAAGAAAGTACTTCCAAGTGATAAAGGACTTTAAGATAGATCTGTTTGAGTGGATAGTTGAAGTGGGAGTTAAAGTGACCGGAGCAGAGGAAGTGGCCAGGGAACCACAAAGTCAAGATGTTAGAAGGAATATTAACATGGATGATGGCCAAAGGTGATAGCAGGAAACTCAGTGCTAAACAGACCAGTCATTGAGAAAAGTGAGGAAATGGCCAAGGTTGTTGGTGATAACAGGGAAGAGTGATTATAGGTGGAGCACTTAGACTTCAAAAGAGAAGCAGAAGTTGAGTGATGATGGCAAAGTGTTCTAAAAGGAGGTCGGGAAGCGGGGAGATGCAGAGCCCTCTGCTCAGAGATGATCCTGGTGTGTTCAATGACATCATCAAGGGAAGCCACATTTCACTTAAGACCAAAGCTTTTCTGATGAGAAGGTTTGAACAAATGGGAAAATTGATTAGAAACAATCAAGGGATCCCATTGACAGTGGCAGAGATCCAGAAAAAGGACTTTGGGGTCAACTGGAGAAAAAAAGAACGGAAGGGAGTTGTAGGGGAGAGGTTTGCACTTGAGGTGGTAAGGTGGGAGAATGAAAATTTCACCCTGGGGATCTTTTGCTATTATTTCATAACGAACAAGAGCGATGAAGTTGAGACAGCCATTTCCAGTATAATTCTTCCTTGTCAGCCCCCTGTTTATTTCCAGTACATCTCAGTACCAACATCCATTTTGTAGCTACTAACCTCTCCTACCCACTTAAGCCCTTGAGTCAGGTTTTTGTTGAACAATTACTCTATCTCCAACTTTTGGATATTTTAAAGCAATTGTTCTCAATGAGTGAGTCTCTAATTCATATTTATTGAATTTCACTTCTTGTCTACAACTTTTACTGCTAGAGAATTTATTTGTCTACTGCAGGCCGAAATACATTAGTTGCCAATTTTCTGCCACTGATTTATTTTTTCTGCGAACGTGTAAGTTTTTCATTCAAACTAATACATCACCTAATGTTGAGAACTTTAGTAACGGAGGTTTATTTTATGTTTTATGTGGTGTCTGTTACATGTCTAAAAGCCGATTGTTCACTTTCTCAAACTTGAGAGAGATTGTTTCCGTATTTGATTAAAATTGTAATTGTACAACCTGTGGATAACACTAAAATTGATGTCTTTTTTAAAAAACCTTTCCCACACATGTCAAGGAGTTAGATTTTCTGTCATTTGTTTTTAAGAATAAGGCATTTAGTAAGCTACTTTATTTAAGCATGTAGATTTTCATGAAACAGCTTAGCAAGATAAGTCACATATCAATTTGAGCACACATTTGCTTCATTGGTCAAAGGAAAACTATAATTTAATTGCAATCAGAACCTCGAACTTTCCTCTCCCAAGCTCATGTATTTTGACCTCTGCCTTGGAAACTCCTGCTAGAATAGTGCCTTCTCTTGAAGTTTAAGGCTATTGTGAGGATACACATTGATTGGAAAGGTTTTTGATGATGTTTCAATGGTATACTTTAGTAAATATGTACATTTATTTTCTTCCTCCGCATCCCCATTGTGTTTGCTTGAGCTCACTACCCGTTCTCCACTCAGAAGCCTAGAAA
The DNA here is from genome assembly GCA_004024925.1 of Scalopus aquaticus. NCBI lineage: Eukaryota > Metazoa > Chordata > Mammalia > Eulipotyphla > Talpidae > Scalopus > Scalopus aquaticus. The sequence goes on from PVIJ01014682.1 coordinate 36,043, forward strand.
GTCGACTTGCTCTGTGTCCCGCTCCATTTCACAGTGTTCTTTAAGTCTGGTTCTTTATTTTAATGTCGGATGTCTGTGTCCATAGTAGGCAGCACTTGAGGGACTCCAGCTGTGGGCCTCCTGCTGTGAAGGTGACAAGTCACTGAGTTATTAACAAACCATCTGAAATATTTACTTCACTCTATATGTGAGGAACCAAAAAGAGTAGGTACAGCCCTCTGGCATTCTTTTTCCTCAGAAGAGTTTATAAATAGGTCAAATATGGGTAATTATATGCCTCAGCTGTAATTTCCAACTTGCTGCTTTTCTAGTAATTGCCATTAAATGCTAAGGTTGTGAAAGATTTCTGGAAAGACCACAAATATTTTCGTGTCCTTGTTTTCTTTCTTCGTTGAAATAGTTCATCTGCCATCTGGTTTCGGGATGTATCATTATGTGCAGTAATGTTTGAAACAAACAAAAAAAATCCATAAAAGATGGCTTAAGTAGAATGCAGTGCAAAGTAAAAATGTCCTTTGTTCTTGAAATGGAGTCTGTAGCTTGGACCGCTAAACAGTTTAGCCAGGGTGGTAAGACTCTTGCTCAGGATCATTGTTTTCGTGTCTGGTGCCTTCCTCTTCTTCATTGCTGTTACTTTCTCCAATGGATAGCCTCAAAATCAAAAGTGAAATGTTCACACTAACTTTTATTCTGTCATAAACCAATTTTGTACATATAGGAAGATCGTTCATGATGGAGCTTTCTAGAGTAAGTTTCACTTCATGTTTGTTCTAAATATTGCACCTTTAAAAAGCAAAATTAATTGAGTTTTGTCATCATTAAAACTTTCCAATACTAAATAGCTGCCTTACTGCAGAATAAGTACAATATTTTTTTATTTTCACCACAAGTTGGCAGAGATTTCAAAATTCTCAATAGATTCAAATAGATGTCTCCTGAATATTCTGGTACTCAATAAGCTGACTTATGCTGAGGACCATTGACCCCATTTTCACCATGGTATCAACTAGAGAGAAATTTACAGTTCTTATTTTACATTATGACAAAGGCTCAAAGCTGGCTATTTTAGACAATGAAGCTCTATTTTATACTCATGGTGCTGGTAGCAGGCAATCTAAATAAAATAGAATTCCTACTAAAGTTGGAAATGGAATGGAATGAGGTAGTAGGTACATAATGAAAATTTTGTCTCTGTTGTTGGTCCTTTTAGTCAGGACAAAGGGGGCCTCTGGCCAAAACTGATTCTAGAGTTCCGCCCAGTGCTGCTTTGGATCTGGTGCTGCCTCTCTCTGCAGTCTTCTCGGACCTGAGTATTCTGAAGTAAATAAATGCATACAGGCAAATATATAGCCCTCAATCTGTATGCAGCTCAGCCCCAAACATATCAATCTGGATTTGGGTGGAATGAAGAGGATGAGAGGGGTCTGTACTGACCAGGAGGGGCCAACAACATTCACCAGTTGAGGGTGCCCTTGGGGGGCCATCCTCCAAGGCTAGATCCTGGTTATGGGGCTGAGAGGAAGGCTAGCCTGAGGTAGACTGCCATTTCCTTAAAACTTGACCTCTGCAACAGAACCAACCGTTACCCCAACTTTGTGGTTTTTGACTCCATCTCTTTCTCCTAAAACCCGTATTAATCTGAATTGTACTCTCCAAGTGATCTAGAATAAAGTAATTTCAGTTGATATGAGATGACAACCACATTGCTCTTGCCAACTGCATTCTACGTGGTCATAAGCAATTTATCAGCTATAAATACCAGGTCCTATTTCTTCCTCGTGTCAGATTTCTTCCATGATCTATTTGCACATGAAATGTATAAGCATTGGCCTTTCTTCTTCGAGGAAACAAACTGTTCATGTATGGGGCCACTGATTTTAGCGTGTACCTCGGCACGCTGTTCAAAGGTGAAGCGGTAATAGCATGAAACTTAAAGAAAATGAAAAACTTCTATACACAGTTATAAGCTAGCCTCTATCTGGTGCTGGGCACTCAGCCCTTGACAAAAGGGAGTATTAGAAGCAGTTTATTTAGAAGCAATTACGTCATCTTGAACTTAAGAGTAAGTAGATATTTTGGGGGGTTTTTTCCCTCCAGAAAGCCTGATTATATCTTCTGAAATAACCTGGCCCCTGCTGTGCCAGGTGTTTCTGGGTATAAAATCACCCTGGCTCTAGCTCCGTCTGGAAGCCTCCTGCCTACAGTGGTAGGGGAGGGACAGCGGATCCAAGGCGGGAAGAGCGCAGCTGGCTGGCTTCCTGCAACTCCCAGCCAGGTTCATATTCAGCACCGTCTTCTACTCCACTTCAAAGAAATCTAGTGGTCAAGTTCTCTGTTGTTCAAATTAGCTTCCTCCTCTCTTGCTTCACTTTCTGTAGGCATGTGGGTTTCCCTGGCCTCTCCTGCTGCATCAGCAACAACTTACTTTTTACTCCAGTGAATTAAATAGTGTTTCACTTCTATCCTCTGATCATTTTTAGGATTTAAGGAAGGAACAAAATATACACACACCCATTCAACCCAACATATTTATTAAATGCCAAGTTGTGACTTTGGAGCTTGTTTTCAAACTTCTTGTCAGTCTAAGAAAGCTGTGCAGTCTCCACCACTACTGAGCGAGGTGGCCTGGAAAAGCTTCTCAGGGCCCAGCTGCCTGGTCTGTCTCTTCAGTAGTAGGGAGTTAGGATAGAACTGACTTCGCAGGCTTATTACCACAGGAAGGAAACTTCAGACACCAAGTGTGCCACAGGACAAGTTTTTTTTTTTTTTCCTTGTGGTTTTTGACTTTTTTTTTAATATATATTTTTATTGTTATTTATGTCTTTTACATTTTGTATTCCCCTTGGGTAGCCCACCACCAATTCACCCGTGATCCATCTCCATGGTCCCTTGTGATCTTTTCTATTCCATTTTGTGCCCTTTTCCTTCCCTCCCTCCGCCTCCCTCCTGCCCCCCACCTCCACTGATTGTCTCTCTCCCACCCGGCCTCCCTATAGTCCTGTTATAAGTGAAACTATTCGATATTTTTCTTTCTGGCTTATTTCACTGAGTATGATCCTCTCTAATTCCATCCATGTCGCTGCAAATTGCATGTGTTTATCTTCTTTCCATGCTGAATAGTATTCCATTGTGTATATGTACCACATCTTCTTGATCTAATCATCTATTTTTGGACATCTGGGTTGCTTCCATACCTTTGCTATTGTGAACAGTGCCGCAATGAACATGCGGGTGCATGTATCCTTTTGGATTAGTGTTTTTGTGTCCTTTGGGTAAATTCCCAAAAGTGGGATTGCTGGGTCGTATGGAAGCTCCATGTTTAGCAGTTTGAGGAATCGCCATACAGCTTTCCATAGTGGTTGGACCAGTTCACATTCCCACCAACAGTGTAGAAGAGTTCCTTTTTCTCCACATCCTTTCCAGCATTTGTTGTTGCCTGTATTTTTAATGTGTGCCATCCTCACAGGTGTGAGGTGGTATCTCATAGTGGTTTTGATTTGCATTTCCTTGATTATAAGTGATGTTGA
>PVIJ01014683.1:0-39566 GCA_004024925.1 Scalopus aquaticus
CCCCCGGGAAGGGTCAGCCCCCCACAGTGGGTCCTCAGGTTACCGACACTTCCGTCTGACTCTGCTGTGAATCAGGGGTGCCCACAACCCCCTTCAGGCTCAGTACTTGCTAGAAGGGCTCCCAGCACTCAGGGGTCTGTGTTAAAAGGTGAGATTTGGGTGAGCAGCAGTTGGGGGGACGCACAGGCTGAGTCGGGGAGGCACCCCGCGCCAGCGCCTCTGTGCCCCTGGAGCTGGGGGCGCCATCCCCCCGGCACGTGGGGACATTCACCAACCAGAAGTTCTCCATCCCCGTAATCCTGAGGTCCTTAGGGGGTTTCATCACACAGGCAGGCAGTTACGGGCTCATCTCCCTTCCCGCCTGGGGTGCTGGTGGGGGCGGAGGAAGGGGTGTAAGTTCCAATCACAGTTGGGTCAAATCATCCAGGGCCCACCCTGAGCTGCTTCCTTAGGACCAAAGACGCTCCATCACCCAGGACGTTCCAAGGGACTCAGGAACTCGGGTTCACATGCTGCCATCACCCCCACAAGTCAGAAAATGACAAGGGTTCCAGGAGTTCTGTTTGGGAGCTGGAGGCAGAGACCAAACGTGTTTTTCGTATCAGGCCCCAGCTTGGGACCCCGGCGGTGAGCTCGGACCCAGGCGCTGTGGGCCGCGGGGCCATCAGAGGCCCGGCCGAGCTCTTCCGTCCGCCATGACGGCCGTGACTGAGGCTGGGGTGCTCTCACGGGCCCCGTCTGCTGGAGTCAGCAGTTCACATGCTCCACGATGGGACAGGCCAGGAGCGTGCGCAGACCCGCAGCTGCTGGGGTCCTTCTCCGTCCTCACGGAAAGCCCACGGTTCTGGAGATGACTCACGCCCCGGCGGCGAGGCCTCCACCGCGGGCTTCTGACTAAAACCGCCCTGCTCTCCCTCGCAGGGGAGCTTCTTTTGAAGGCTGCTTTCTCCTCTCTGCTCCCAGCTCTTCCACCTACAGCTTCTGCAACCCAGCTCGACCTGCGGCCGCCCCTTGCTCACTCCGGGCAGAGTGTCCCACGTAGGGCCTGGGGCTGCTCCCAGAGGCCCGAGCCGCTGCCAGGGTCCTGGAATTAATTCGATGCGGCCTTCACTTTCATTTCGCAGCGGGCCCTGCAAACGAGGTGGCTGGTGCAGCCAGGGTGAAATGCAGACTCCCAGGTTTCTCGCCAAAATCCTGAGTGCAGGTCTGGGTGAGGCCCTCCGATCAGTATTTTCAACAGTCGTGTTGCTGTGGTTTACCCATTACAGCTTTACAAGTGTGTCACAGAGTTGTATAACTATCACCACCATCCAGTTCTAGAACATTTTCATGCTTACCCAGAGGTACATCGTACCCATCGAGTATTCAGCCCCCTTGGCTTCTGATCCCCGTTTTGTCTCCACGAGTGTCCATTCTGGACGTTTGGCCTCAGTGGGCCCCACGCGTGTGTCTGGCTTCTCTCTCTCATCACCGAGTTTTCAAGGCTGGGCCAGGTTGTAGCTGGCCTCAGGGCCTCGTTCCTTTCTATAGTTGAGAGATTTGGAGCAGCAGCTTGTAAACAAGTCCCCAGGGCCTGATGCCACCAGGAGGGGGACACTGGATTACTATCGTCCCCATTTCTCAGAAACAAGAAAAATTTTGAGGGGAGATGGGAAGGAGATTAGGGGCAGAAATTTATCCCTAGTCCACACCACCTACCACAGTCTTCGCAAGAGGAAAACCCCCAGTTCACCGCTGCCTTCCCTGAACAGGAAGCATGGGACTAGGTGACCGCAGGTGGCCGGGGCACCAATTCCTGATTTACCTGGAATTCAATTAAGTGAGAACTCACAAATAATTTGCATTTCTTTTGTTGATGATCAGCCAAAAAAACTGGAAAGAGGAAAAAAAAAAAAAGCATCTCCCTGCATTTTGGGTTGAATTTAACATCTTTTCCACCCCTCAAAAAATGCCATGATGTACCCTATGATCAAAACACTCCAAATTAATGACTTTTAAACTCCAGTGCCACCAACTCACGGTGGAAAGGAAAACAGATAAGCAAGGGTTCAGAGAAGGGTTGTTTTGGGGGGAACTTTCGAAGACTGAATGCAAACAAAGTTGCCCAAGCTATGGAGGAAGAACAGCACCACAAAGCTGTGAGCAAGCAGTCTGCGGCCGTGCCTTTTTCTTACTTTGAAGAACTACGAGGTGGGAGGAAAATAAAAAGAGCCAGAAGAGGCAATCAGATAATGAGCAAAGAAGAAAAAGAAATGGTAAAACAGACGCTAACGAAGCGAATGGCGGGTGAATGTGAGACTGTGTAAGCTCCGTGAGCCAAGAAGAGCAAAGACGCGAGAGACCTAGCTTCTGCGCTGGGGGGCCGTGCCTTTAGGGGCTGGGACTCGACCAGGTGGCAGCAGGAGGAAGGCCTGCCAGCCGCTCCAGAGATGCCCAGCTCCCCTCCCTCGCCAGCAAGCTGCTCGCTGCCAGCCCTGCGTCCCTCTAACTCCTAAACCAGGGTCGGAGGGTCACGCGTGCAGACAGCACTGACAGCTCACACTCACCGATGCAGCCAGAACCTCAGAAACCACCAAGGAGGAAGCTCTGGCAGCAGCCAGAGTCAGTCCGGGCCCCTGGAGTCATGAGCTGAGATGCTAAAGGCTTATCAGCAGCCAGACCCTGGGGGGAAGTGGTGGAGGGAGGGCCTAGAAGAGCTGGGGGTGGGAGGGAAGAGGGAAGGGAGGCTGTTCCAAGGAAGCTGGGCAGGGCTGCCCAGTCAATCACCCATCACCCTCACCTTCAGAGAGCCTGGATTCTCCTGGGCGCGAGCCAGCCTCCGACTCCTGCTGCATCTCATGGCTGGTGGGTCAGCCAGTCAGCCGGGACCTCCACCTTCACGCTTCCCAGCAGGAGATGGGGCCATTTTATTTTTCAAGATTTATTTATTTATGCATACAAGCTGGGGTACAGCCCAGTGGTGTGGGGCAGCAAGAGGGCTCACCAGAGACAGAGTGGGGAGCAGAACAGGCAGATGGATGGAAATACACTGCTGAGGGGAGCAGCGGGCGAGGCAGGAGAGGTCTGCCGCGCCATGTGGGAATCTCCCCGGCTGGGCGTCGAACTCACATCGCTGCTGCTGACAGTGCCACAGCGCAGCGCGTAAGCGCTGTGCCACCAGGGAGGCCTGGGGCCGGTTTTTGTGGCTAGAACAAAGACTAGAAATAAAGAAAAGGCTAAGAAAACTACTGTGTCTCTGTAAAATGGCCTCTTGTGGCCATTCAAAAATTATGTTCTCAAATACTTAAATGGTATGGTAAATGCTCTGTATAATGCTTGCATAAAAGCAGGATGCAAAACCCTATTGGTGATGATCCCTACTGAGTTTTAAAAATGAGTATACACACACACTTTTTTTTTCTTCTTGTAGAACTGGGGTGTAGGCCAGAGGTGCAGTGGGTGAGAGGATTCCCCAGAGACAGAGCGGGGAGCGAACAGGCGGTTCTACTGAAATACACTGCTGAGGGGAGCAGCGGGGAGACAGGAGAGGCCTGCTGCGCCATGTGGGTCAGCTCCCGGGCTGAGGATGGAACTCAGGCCGCAGGGGTGATAGCACTGAGACTCAACCTCTAGGCCACCAGGTAGGCTCCACACACCATTTTTGTATCTAAATATAACACATATGGCCAGAAAGCAAGACTGGGAAAAAGGATAGGGGAAATTTTCTTTATATTTTTGATATTTTCCTAATTCTTAAAAATGCATATGTGTTATTTTAGAAATCAGTAAAATAAACACAAATCCAACTTTTCAAAGAAATGGCCATTGGTGAAAAGAGGCTGAAGAAAGGAGAGGCTTGGAGGACCCCCCCAAGAACTGGGAAGGCACAATTCTCCTGGCACCTGCAGCTCCTTGTTCTTCTCTGGTCTCTAAATTTTTCTCAGCTGTTCGGGCTCTGCCCAGCGCCTCACACCCCCATCTGTTGGGGGAAGCGTGAAGCGTCCATCATGGGCACATACTCCCCGGGGCAGCAGTCAGTTTCTGGCTGTCACCAGTGCAGTATTACATCTCCCAGGCCTTCCATCAACTATGCAACGCTGGAGTACTTTATACGAAAAAGAATATTCAGAACTACAATTCTGAAGCTCTGAGTTCCCTACTTTTTTTACTTATTTGTTCAAGAGTCCAGGAAAAGTTCCTCCCCCCAGCACGAGTGCTACGGGCAGATATTTCTGGTTCCAGTTTATGATTACCTGTTTACTGTAGGTGACATGACCTTAGACAAATTACTCCATCTCTCTAAAGCATGCCAAGTAGTAGCATATGCATAACACATTTGCAAAGGTGTGTAGCCAGAACGGCTATGTATTTCCCGGACATTTCATCACCGCAAAAGAAACCCTGTACTCCTTAGCAGCCACATCCCATTCTTCCATTGCCCCTGGCCACCACTAAGCTGTATTCTACCTCTATGGAACTGTCATGCTCTGGACGTTTCATAGAAATGGAATCATACAATATGGGGTTGCTTTCTTCTGGTTTCTTTCACTTAGCATCTTGTTCTCCAGAGTCATCCACGTGGTAGCCTGTATCAGGACATCATTCCTTTTCACGGCCGAGTAATATTCCATTGTATGGACAGACCACATTTTATTTTCCTTCTCATCCGTTCAAGAACATTTCAGTTGTTTCCACATTTGGCTACTGTGAATAGCGCCTCTGTAAATGTCAGCGGTGTCTGCATGAGCTCCTGCCATCATGTCTCTTTGGCACCTAGGAGTCGCACCATGGGGCACCCAGTAACTCCAGTAACTGGAGGAAACCCCGGAGTTATAGCCACAACCACCAGTCATGTACGTACAAGGGTCCCACTCTCTCCACAGCCTCAGCACTTGTTTTCTGTTTGTTTTATTTGTTCAGATTATAACTGTGTAGATTTAAGTAGCACCTTGTGGTTTTTATTTGCATTTCTCTAATGACAATGTCGATCATACTTTCTTGTGATGATTCACCATTGATGTAACTTCTTTGGAGAAAGATCTGTTCAAAAATCTTTGTCTATTTTCAATTAGTTTTTTTTTTTTTTTTTGGTTTTCTTTTGTTTTACTGTTGAGTTGTAAGAGTTACATGTTCTGGATAGTGGCCTGTTATAACATAGATGGTTTGCAAATATTTTCTCCCATTCCGTGGTTTGTCTTTGCACTTTTTTGATAGCACCAAAAATTTCTTTTTGACACAAATTTTTAATTTTGCATAAATGTGTGTAATTCACATTACTTTCACCATGCCATGGCTAAGAAACCGACATCCAGGCCACGGTTGTGAAGATTTATGTCTATTTTCTTCTAAGTCCCAACGCCATTTACTGAAGAGATTATCCTTTCCCACGGGGTCCTGGCATCCTTGCTGAGGATCATTTGACAACAGATTATAGATTTATCTCTGGTCTCCGGGTGGACAGAAACCCCCGCGCCTGCGTGCCTGTGAGCCCGAGTGATGGCTGCGGGCGGGCAGGGAGGTCGGGAAGTGTGAGCTCTGTACTGCTCCCGCAAACGGCCTTGGACGTCCTGGCTCCCTCGCACATCCATGTGACCACAGGGTCAGCGTGTCCACTTCTGGACACGCTGTAATTTGACAGGGGCTGCACTGGGTGGCTTCGGGGAGCAGTGCCATCCTAGCCACACCCGCTTGGGGTCACATCCTTGGTGAACACAGAATGTCCTTCTGTTTGCTTAGATGTTCTTTCATTTCTTTCAACGTTTTAAAAACGGAGGTGACACACATGGAACCCTCCATCAGCCATCTTCAAGAGTAGAATTCAGCGGCCCTGGTATGTCCAGTGTCCTATCACCACCTTCTATTAAGGTCCAAACCATTCCGTCACCCCTAGAGGAGGCAGTCCCTGTTAGCAGCCCCCTCCCCGCCCCCACCGCTATCTCTGCAGTTATGTGGGTGTCTCTCGGAGCTGGGGTGTGCGGCACGAGGCCGCAGGTGTTGAGCTTTATCCACACTGGGGCAGGAGTCAGCACTTCGCTTCTTTTCACGGCTCAATCACATTCCTCGATGTTTTGTGCCGATTTTCAGGGTGACTGCCTTACACTTCCGTGATTAAATTTATTCCGAAGTGTTTCATTCTCTTGGGCGCTACACTCCATGGGATTGCTTTCTCAATTTCATCTTGAGGTTTATTTACACAAAAATACAGCTGAGTTTTGTGTGGTCTTGAGCCCTGTGATCTTGCTGAACTCATTAGCTTTACCAGGGGTGTGCGTGCGTGCGTGCGCGTACGCGTGTCCTTTAGGGTTTTCTCTCCAGAGCCTCACGCCCTCTGCCGGGGGGACACGGGGTGCCTGGGGTTTCTCCGGACACTGAATGGGGCAGTGCGAGCAGACCCCATTCTCCTTCCTGCCTCAGCTGGGAAGCTCTGCCTCCCGCCATCAAACACGGCAGCTGTGGGGCTTCTCAGATGCCTCTTTGGGGTTGAGGAACTCCTCTGCTCCGCTTGTTGAGAGCGTTCTTGTCAAAAGAGGCACGCCTCGGTTTTCCGCTGCACGGGTGAGGGGTGCAGCCCCAGTAGGGTCTTCTGCGGATAAACGGCAGCGTCACGGTCAGACTTGCCGCTGTGCGCCCGGCTGCAGGCCCGGGATTCCTGCTTGGGGACGGTGCCCCTCGGGAAGTTATGTAACCACCCCCAGCTTCCTTATGTCGGAGCAGGGCTGATCGCAGTGCCTGCTTCGCGGAGCGCTGAGGTCGTGGCAGATTTGACTGAAAGCACGAGCTTGCGGACAGCCCAGACACGGAAGCTGCGTCTCCGGCAGACGGTCCGTGCGAGCGGCAGTGAGCGCTGCGCGGGGAGGGCTGGCCCGTGAGCGTGGAGCTGACAGGACACTCGGGGCTCTGGCAGGAGGCAGCAGGCGGCCTCGGGGAGGCATGGAGCCCGATGGGGTGGCCAGGGCAGGTACGGGAGGAGGCACAGATCCCGGGGAAGGGGCAGCTCTGTTCTAAACACAGCAGGGGTGAGAGGAGCAGGGCCTGCTGGTCTTTAAGGGGCCCACTGTGGCCGCTGGGGCAGCCGGGAGAGAGGCGCCCTGGAGCTGGGTTATCTGGGGGTCACCGACAGCTCACTGCGATTACTGAGGGCCTGAAGGCGGGAGGGCGGGACGCCCAAGGCGAAGCTGAACTCCTGACTGGATTGGGGGGTGGGGGGTGTTTGCCCAGACGTGGGGTACTGGCGCATGAACATGTTTCTGGCAGGAGAGATGGAACGTTAAAGATGGGTCAGAAGTAGACTTGAGAGAGAGAAACCTGTGAGTCAGGGAAGGGGAAAACTGCCACAGGGAGATAACTGATAAGAAAAAGCCCAGCGGGCAACGGGCAGCCTCACAGGAACCAGGTGTGGGTTTGTGAGGGCTTCTTCCTTGGAAACACGCTCGTCTCGGGGGGCCTCTGGGCCCAAGGAGCCTGTGAAGGCTCCCGTTAGTCCTGGCCCCCCAGCCTGGCTAACGGGGCCCTGCTGGAGGGCCCCCCGGGCCGCCCGGCAACGCCAGGCCTGCCCTGCGCCTCGATGGCCTTGCTGTGCCCATGCCCGCCGCGCCCGCCATTTGGCATAGGACAGACTCCAATAAAATCACTCTGCTGGTCCCCGACTTAAAGACGGTGTCCAGCACAGGCGTCTTGTTCAAAGAGGGGAAAGTCGGGAAAATCCGTGGCCAGAGTTGGGGCAGGAGGCCAGAAATGGAAGATGCGCTGGAAACCCCAGGGCCCAGCACCCCAGGGCGGGGCAGGCACAGGTCGGCACCCCGAGGGCGTCAGGACAGGTGAGGGGGCTGCCCACGCCACCACAAATCTGTAATGGAAGCCGCCAGGGGCGAGAATCAGTCAGAGATCTGGAGATTAGGCTGCTTACCGTGCCATCCCCATCAGGCAGGAAAGGAGACGCTTATCTTAGAAAGCTTTCCCCTGTTCAAATAAGCGTTTTCTAGCTAACGAATCAGAAAATCTGATCAATCAGAATTCCCCACTTCCAGGCGCCTCATGAGCTGTAGCTCTGCAGCTCCCCAAAGGCCTCTGGGAGGCTTTAAAGGACCAGCATTGCAGGTGTAGACGCAGGTACGCGTCTACACGTTAACAGGTGAAGCCCAATGGTATCTGGGAGTTGCCAAAATAATGAGGGGTGAGGGGACAGGCACTGAGTTAGTGTCTTACACTTTGTGTGCCGGTGCCCTTTAAATTTTTTTTTTAAAGATTTATTTTACTTCTGCATACAAGCTGGGGTACAGGCCAGAGGTGTGGAACAGTGAGAGGGTTCACCAGAGACAGAGTGGGGAGCAGAACAGGCAGATAGACCAAAATACACTGCCGAGGGGAGCAGCGGGCGAGGGAGGAGAGGTCTGCCGCACCATGTGGGAATCTCCCCAGCCGGGCATCGAACTCGCGCTGCAGCCGCAGATAGCCGACAGCTCCACAGCGCTGTGTTTAACCCATTGTGCCACCAGGGAGGCCATGGTGCCCTTTAAATTTACCAGCCCTTGGGGCTGGGCCATTTTCTGTGCCACCGCATGAATGGTAGAAGCATTCAATAAAACACACACAACTCCTGAACGACTGAATATTAAAAAAACTGTCATATCTCTCATAAAACACCTTACACTTCACCAAAACAATGTGGAAAGCTTCTAGACTGAGTACGATCAAAGAAACAGCTCCTAATAGTTCTAAAAAATCCACCGTGGCGTGAAAAACTGGAGACTAGATGAACACATGTTAATACGTGAGCGGCCACCTGATACTGGTGACAAAAACACGCGCTAATATGTGAGCGGACCACAGAGTGCTAACGTGGTGAGGGGCAGGCGGCTGAGGGGCAAGTGGGGTTTGCTTCGCTGCTCTCTCCTTCCGAGCAGACTGGGATTCTCTGAAGTAGAAGGCAGAACACACGGTGACATTTAGGACAGGTGCAACCGCACCATTCTACCTGCACAAGGCTAAACCCAGACCTTGACATACGAAAACAAAGCAGCAAATGGCGTTCTACGGAACCAAGTTCACATCCGGGAGGAGACGCTTCCGAATGCCAGAGGCGACTCTTCTCGCACCCACATTCCTAACCTCGATGTCTTCAAACCAAACAGGTCACCTCAGGAGTTAACCTTTAAACCCTGCCCCTCGTCTTGGCCAGGGACCCCACGCCCCTGCGCCTCCCTGATCGGGCATGAGGAGGGGCAGCCGGGCAGGCTCGGGCAGGCTTCCTGGCCACCTGCTCCCATGCTGGACAGGAGCAGAGGCAGGAGGCGCCGGCTGCCCCGGTGGCCTGGGACCCGGAAGGGAAGCGAGACCACAGCAAACACGGCTGGGGTCCCTGCCCCAGGCACAGACAGCCAGGGATGCGGGTGGTTTCTGAAGAGGGGCGCAGGGCTTGGGCGGCAGAACAGGCCTTGGGAAACTGTGAATAAACAGATGTGTTTCCAAAGAGCCGAAACGGCAGAGTTGAAGTGGGGAAGCCAAGAGGGGCCAGCTGGGTGTGGGGGAGGCGGGCAAGAGGGCCCGGCCTTTTCCTGGACAGCCTTGGGAGGCCACCGCTGGATGGAGGGCGCGGTGATGTGGGCTGGGCGGGGGGTGATGGCGACCGGACTTGGGTTCGGGGCGGGGGTGGGGTGCATCAAGGACAATTCGACACTGACTTAGCGGTTGATTTCTCGGTCTTGCTCTACCTTCCCAGACCCTTTAACAAGACGGAGCAGCTGCCCCACCCAGCTGTGAGCTGGAGGCCTGTCGCTGAGGGAACGGGGATCTCGAGTTCCAGGGCCCTGGCCGCTCTCCCTGCCCACATTCTGCCGCCCTCTTTCTAGCCACTCCAAACTCCACCTTCCCCAAACTGTGCCCCAAGCAACTTGCAGGAGGCCGTGTAGCCCTCAGAACTGGGCTTGGCACACCGGGAGGCCGGACGCCCGCTGGGCTCCACGGAAATCCGGCTCCTCGTGGCCCAAGCAGCCTGAACACTCACCTCTCTCTGGGGTCCGGGTTCTGAAGGCCCAGGCCTTGCTGGAGTCACGAAGACCTTCTCCTCAGGGGATGTGGAGGTCAGTCAGGGTCCAGCCCACTGGGCTTGCCAGGAGCTGCCCCACACCAGGCCCAGCGGCCTGCAGGGGGCAGCAGCGCTGTCTCGTCTGTCACCCTGTCCAGGCACAAGGAGCAGAGAGGAAGATGGCGTGGGGGAGAAAAGCTTCTGAACAAAACGGATGTCACCACGATCTCCTTAGCACCACCGAGGGACACCTCCACTGGTCACCTCCCAGCATCCTCTCAGGGTAGCAGATCAAGGGTCAGTGGGGAGACCAGCCCACCACCAAGGGCCCCCTCAGAGCTGGGCCCGCGTGCTGCCCGCCACCCCTGCGTGACCCCACGCCTTGCAACGTGAGCACAGCAAGTGGCTCGGCCCAGGTCCCGGTGAGGCAACAGGTGTTCTGCACAAGCACAGGGCTCCGAGCCGGGAGGCCTGAGGCACCAGGCAGTTCCAGGGCAGGACCCAGCCCCCGCGTGGGGCTCTCCTCAGGAGGGCGTGTTTTCGGACACCTCTTCAGAACCCCCTCAGGCTGGGCCTCTCCTCACCCCAGTGACTCCCCTCCAGAGAAGCCCACACCCCAGGTTAGGAGCCGGCTGTGGGTCTCACTTGCCCTGGCCGTTTAGCATCTTCACGGTGCAACAGGGCCGCGTTCAAGATCACACATCACAGGCTTTTCCAAAAAAATAGGTTTTTTTATTGTCTCGGATGCAAATATATTTCAAAAATGCATTGTAGTGTTGATACAGCTGGTGGAGCCACTTCTCACAGCAGAGAATCAGAAGACCCCTTCTGGGGGGAGTGGGGAGGTGGGGCGCCTCCATCAAACAGGACTGCTGAGGTTTGTCTTTCAGCTCAAGGTGTAGCGACTCCCCAGGAGCCCCAAAACAATCACAGATGCTCAGGACAGAGAAAACGAACCATTTTCACAATAAACTGAGCCCCTGGAGGAAAAGGACGTGGTGTTGAGCTGTGTGTGGTCTTACAAAATAAGCAAAGAAACAGGCTTCCTTTCAGGGGCTGTGTGAAGAGTCAGCCACGGCATCTTGGAGGCGGCGCCGGCTCCTGGGGAGAAACAGCCTGGAATCCGGCCCCAGGACTGAGCCCTCCGTGCTTTAAAACTGCAGGGTGTGAACTCGATGGAGACGTTTAAAACTTCAGTTCCTCCCAACCCTCCACAATCTCCACTCTTGAGCGTAGCCAATCTCTATTCAGAAACCCAGAAGAGAATTCTTCAAATTAGTGATGCCCAGGGTGGGCGACCGGAACCAAGAGTTTGAGGGGGAGATAAGAGGTGAATTCTGCTACATAATTGGAAAGGAATTCCCCAATAGCAAAATTACACACACACACACACACACACACACACACACACACACACACACACACACACAGAGTCAAAATTCCACATGAAAATTCCCTTTTTTTTTCTCTAAGGCTCATTCTGCAGCCCTGACAAGGAGGCCGCACTGTGCCCGTGCACGGGGACTCAGCTTCAGAAGGGAAAGAAGCCCCGACAGGTGACACCCCCTCTGGCCGGCGGAAGCCAACTCTGGTGGAGACGTGGGAGGGCGAAGGCTTCTCCCTGCTCCTGAGCCTGGCTGAGCTGCCCCTGGCCCCAGCGAGACGCCCCATGCGTAACGCCTGCGTGGGGTGCTCACCGCAGCCAAAGTCCTCTAGAGCGGCAGCGGCAGCAGGAGCGGCCAGTGCGGGGTGTCCGCTGTGGGGCTCTGGGCCGCCTAGGCCCGGGGCTCCCAAGTCCACCCCCGATGGAGGGCAGGACCCAGGAAGCTCCGCAAGCCGTGGCAGGGTCCGCCTCCGGCCAGGCTCCGGGAGAAGGTGATTCTCAGCGGCCTGTCACCCCAGGCAGGTGGTGAAACCCGGGGTCCTGAAAGCCGCACACCCACTGGGTCAGGACCCTCTGGGTGAAACCAGAGCAGCAGAGGCCGGTGGGGCGGCAGGGAGGGACCTGCACACACAGGGGTGGATGGCACCCCCCAGACTCGTGGGCCTGCCAGGACCAGGCCATGACGGGCACAGCAGTGTCACCCGCCACTGTACCCCTTCGTCTGCAGTGGGTCAAAGGGGGCTGGGCCATCTTTGGCTGCAAAGTGCCCAGAGTATCAAAGTTGACATTTCAGTGGCCAGAGCAGAAGGCCTGGGCTGCACTGAGCAGGAGGGAGGCAGGCGGTGGGCCAGGAGTGGGAGCAGGTGAGTGCGCAGGACACCTGTGGCCGCCCCTGCTCCCCAAAGCTCCCGGAACACAGGGGGGTGCGCTGCCCTCCTTCCCGCCTCCTGGAAGTGCCCCGGGGCCCCACACACACTGACACCTGACACTAGGGCCCGTCCGTTGTGCTGGGGAAAAGCGCGGCGCTGCCCGGCTGCCCTCCCGGGGGCGGAGGAGCAAGCCGCCCGCCGAGGCGAGGCCAGGGGGCCTTCAGAAGCCGGAGCCGGGCCCTGCGCCCCACTCAGCGGAAGCGCATGGCGGCTCGAGGAGCAATGGCACACAGAGACAGCGCGGACACGTCCAGACTCAGCGCCAGACAGGGTTTTTCTTTTCAGATCGATTTCCTAATTCTCCCAAGCGTCGGCACTTGCTTGTTTTAAGGGAGGGGGTATGGGAATGGGGGTGAAAATGCGTGTAAACGAACTGCAGCCTTGCATCGGCGTCCCCGTGGCCTCTGCGCCCCACACCCGACCCGGGCGTCAGGGGCGGAAGTCACAGCCGGGCCAGACCCATCGGGCAAGATCCCGAAACAAGGAAAGTCCGGGCCGAGAAGCGGGCGTGTCTGCAGCGAGAGCCGCGGCTCCGCGCCGGGAGCCAGGGACGGGCTAGCACCAGAGAGGGGGTGAAGTAGACACCTCACACCGGAACACGCAGCCACTTAACGGTTTGCTGGGACACATGGATGGACAGACCGAGAGACAGAAGGACACATACACACCCTCCTCAAAATCTCACACAACCTAACAGCCTTCAATATTTAACAGAACAGAATCATGAACGTTAATTCAGCCAAAGGGAGAGGTAGGCCAAAGCGAGAGGCCAATTTTATGGAGTTTATAAAAAGAGACTCCCCAGGAGGGTGGGGAGAAAGCTACGATGTGGGGGCAGCCCCGGCTGGCCAAGCACTAGGCAGCTACGCATTTCACTTGAAGGCACAGGAAGCAGAGAGGGGCCGAGCCCGCCCTCCTGGGCCCTCCAAGTTGGGAACGCGCTGTTTTCCTTCGGCATTGTGAAACTCTTGCCACATGGTCTTCCCTTTTCAAGGGGCGCTCCATGTTTATCCTGGGGTGACGGCCCGGTTCCATGCCCATTCCCCAGCGGAAATCTCAAGGACCAGCCGCACTCTGCCTTGGGCTCATCCCTCGGGAAGGCCTGTAAACATGTTTTCAAGGGAGGCTGGGGGCGCCAGGCTGCTCTTGTGGGGGCTAAAGCACAGAGGGGGGTGGGGCCCGCGCCAAGGCGGTGCCCCAGCTCGAGGCAGCGAGAACCCCTCCGTTCCATGCCCGGGTTGAGGCAGCTGCCTGTCCTCTGGGCACCTCGCTCGGGCCTCGGGAGCCCTGGGGCGTGACGTGCCTGGCACTGAACATCACCCCCTTCATGCATTCCAGGCCCCCTTCGGAGCCCACCAGGACCGCTGGCTACCCAGCCCTGCCCTGCCCTGCCCCATCCCATCAGCGAGGGCGCGGGTCCAAGGCAGAGCCTGCTGGGCGCCCTGACCTCGGCGCCGCCATCCAGAGCACCTTTCTCCGGCCAGGAGGGCCCCTGGGGGTTCCTGAGTGTTAAGCCAGCACCGCCCACCTGCAGCCGCCAGACAAGAGTCCCTCTGCCCGACCTTCCCGGGCGGCTCCAGTTCAGATGGACCTGCTGCCCCAGCCGCCGCCCCTGCGCGCAGACTGCGCCCGCGCCCTGCTGCCTGACCTGCGACTTGGCAGACAGCTCGAGGCTGCCTGTCAACATTTTCTTTCTCCCTCCAGACGCAAGACAGGCTGGGCTCTGGGTGGGCGACATCTTTGGTCCGAGAACTGTCACATTCAGGCTCGGGGCTTAAGTGTCCGATGAGAGGCCGGGGCGGGCAGCACCGCAGGGCCCGGCCTTTCCAGCCTGCCACCCAAGGGCTGTGAGCTTCCACCGCACCCGGCTCCTGCCAGGCTGCAGCGAGGCAGCGGAGGACAGGGCCGAGGGCCATGCGGCGAGGGGGCCAGGGGACTCTCCCCCAGCAGGCCCCGGATGTCGCGGCCGCGCAGCACGACGTCCCGGTGTCAGGGCAGACCCGAGGCCACGGCCCGGGCGGCGCAGGCTTTGCATTGTTTGTGCTTCCCTCCGCCTCTGCGCGCAGCACGCGCACCTCTGCGCGCGAGCACTCTGCCTGCGGCCGAGCGGACGGCACGTGTACCTGCCAGGCCGGAGAAGGCCGCTGCCACGCCCCTCGGGCGGGCCAGGTGGGCGCAGGGCGCCACCGAGCAGGGCAGTGTCCAGGATGGGCAGGCACAGGAGGGGCCGGGTGTCCCCTCTGCCCACGGTCTGGCAGGGCACTGGTGGGACTGGAACGGGCAGCGCCCGGCGAGGGCTGCCCCGAGGGGGCGGGGGCGGTGACTGAGGTCGCTGAGTGAGTTGCAGCAGGTCCCCGAGCGAGCGGGGTGCCATCAGCAGGACGACCTGCTTCAGACCTGAGCGCGGCGGGGGGCACCCGGCCAGGCTGCTGGGCCGGGCCCTGCATGGGGGGCACCGCCTCCTCTCCACAGGCAGGGCAGGGCCCGCGGCGGCTCTCGGGGTGAGGGCGGCGGCGGAGTGCGGCTAAGACTCCCCGGACCTCTTGCTGACTGTGGTGACGGCCTTCGCCGCCTGCTCGGGCAGCAGGCCGGGGTCGGTCAGGATGGAGGTGGTGGTGCTCAGCTGCCGGAGGGTGCTCAGCACCGCTGCAAGACAGGAGGGAGCCCGGGGTCACTGCGCAAGCGCAGGGTGATCTCCGCCGAGCCCGCCTGCGGGAGCCCGCCCCGCCTCTGCCCCTGAAGCCAGGCCGACTCCCAGCGGGAAGTGCGGGGGGCAGTCCTGCGCCCTCTGCCGGCTCGCGCGCTGTAAGCCGCCTCTGAAACCGGACTCCTGGGGCAGCTCTGCAGCGCCCACCGAACCCATGCCCCAGCGGCAGGGCAGTGTCCAGGATGGGGCAGGCACAGGAGGGGCCGGGCGTCCCCTCGGCCCAGGGTCTGGCAGGGCACTGATGGGACTGGACAGGGCCCACGGCAGGTGCGCGGTAAAGCCCCGCTGATCTGGTCACCCGAGCCACTCACTCGGCCTGAGGACCGGCAGGGCGAGGTGCTGCTCCAGCCAGGACAGCGCCGTGCGGTGCAGCTCCTCCAGGCTGCTGGTGGACACCGCGCCCCTGAAGGACTCGAACAGCGGCTTGATGATGATGCTGAACTGCGCGGAACGGGTTAAAGAAAAGGAGCCAGGAGGGGGGCAGCCGAGTCCAGGCGTGGGCAGGCTTGCCCAGGACCAACTGCCCTCAGACGGGCAAGCAACTGCAGTGAGTTGAGACTGGAAGGAGAGTTCTGGACGAGGAGGGTGTGTCCTTGCTCTTGCCTGAAGTGCCTCCACCCACAGCCTGAGCCGGGTGCGCTCTGGTCAGGAAAGGGTCCTGGGCAGCGGCCGGAGAGAGAACACAGCGGGGCCGGGCGCAAGGAGGGGCGGAGACACGCGTCCCTAGACTAGGGCTATCTGTGACCAGCACGAGTATGGCAGCTTCCCCTTACCGTCTGTGGTCTCCCCAGCCACGTGCACTCAGTGGGGGCTCGAGACCGTTTCCTTCCGGACCTGCGCTGGCGCTGGTGGGGTGTCTGCGGCCCCTCAGCCTGAGAGGGCCGGGCCTCCTCCGCACGCCCGTGTGGGGACAGGGAGCAGAGCCGGCACGAGGCGCTGCACCTTCAGACCCCTTTGAAAGCCAGCGCAAGAGGCGCACACCCCGCCCTGCCAGAGCTGCCGGTGGTGGGGCCACCTTCTCCCCAGGCTGACCCATCCCCGGCAGACTGGCAGCGGCTGGGCAGGCTCAGGCCAGATGGGGGCCGTGCCAGAGGAGCCCCGTGGTCTCTGGAGGGCCTGGTAGGGACACTTCGGCCCCAGAGAGACCCCTCGCCTCATCACAGGCTTCCCTCATCACGCGGCCCAGACGCAGAAGGCAAAATGGCAGGAGCTGGCTTCAAATCCGGGCTCTGCCACCCGTTCCAGTGCCGCGAGGACTGAGCAGGCCGCCAGCACCTGACCTAATCCACTCCTCTGTCTGCCTGATTCTGCAGGAGGCTCCAGCCTTGCCTGCTTCTCCCGGCCCCAGAGAACAAAGCTCAACATCCCAGGAAGCCCCGAGACTGGCCAGTGCCCACCTCAGGCCTGGCCAGAGCCCTCTCTCCCGGGCAGATGCCAGCCTTGCCTGTCTGGGTGAACTCAGTGACGCCAATTAAACAGGACCTGTTGGATGAGGGGGCATGCTGCTGCTTCAGGGTACCAAGGGGGGTGAGAGGAGCAAAGAAACCCAAAGATACGATCCAGAACTTCCAGTTCTGCAGGGTCCGGCTTTTCACATACTCGTCGAACATGTCTCGCATGTGATCCAACTGGCGCCGGGCGACAGGAACTCCTGTGGCCGGGAGCTGCTGCTGGCAGGAGCTGAAACGAAGGGAAGGGTCGGAAGCAGCTCGGAGTGGCTGGGCACGCGGGGGCTGCGTGTGGGCAGAGGAGACAGGAAACGAGGGTGCAGCCCTCAGCCAGGTCCCAGAGCACCAGGGGCCCCCACCCAGGGCCCCGCCCCGCCCCCAGCTCACATGATGGTGGCGTTGAGCTCCTCGATCTCCTCCCGCAGCCGCCGGCCTTCCTCCTGCATCTGGCCGCGCTCCTGCTGCAGCTTGGTGATGTGCTCCACGGCTTTCTGCAGCGTGATGGCGTGGCTGGTCTGCAGAGCACGGCCGTTACCGCCGCACTGCACCGCGGGCCAGGCCCCTCGGGGCCCTCCGGTCGACCCCGCCCGCCCGGCCGCCCAGCCGCCCTACCACCTTGGAATTATTAGAGATCAAGCTGTTGAGGGTGTCGAAGCCCATCTTGATGTTGAAGCGCCTCTTCTGCTCAGCCGAGATGTGCTTCAGCTGCCGGTTCTGTGGGGGTCACCGTCACTGACCCCGCCCACCGCCCCCCCCAGCTCAGCGGGGGCGGGCCTGCACCAGCTAGAGCGCTGTGGGAGGCGGGCCAGAGAGCTCCCGGGAGCTGAGGGGAGGCTGGGAAACGGTGCCTGGGAGGAGCCCAGTGGGGCCAGAGGGGACGGACCTGGACAGCACCTCAGGGGCGTGGCCCCTCCCAGCGCGGCCCAGAGGAACCGCAGTGTCTTGTCCTCCCTCCTCCTCCTCCTTCCAAAGGGCGAGACCCGAGACAGGTGATACCTTCAGCGCGGCCACGTTCTTGGGCTCTGCAGACTTCCCTGAGCAGTTGTTCTGGGGAGACTGAGGACTAGGGCTCTGTTCTGAAGCGCACGGAGAGGCCTGCCCTGAGCTCGGCCCTTCTCGGCCTGCAAAGGACAGACTCTTAGGGAGCGAGCCAAGGCGGGCCGGGCAGGGTGCTGGCCACCTTGGGGACCCCGCTAGTCCTGAGACTCGGAAACCATCTTCACCTCCCGAAGTGGCCCCAGAGCAGAGAGTGGGCAAGCCGACACCCCAGGGCCCTGTGAGGCCCAGGCGGGCTGGAGGGACCCAGGGCGGGTGGGCCGCCCGAGGCAGCGGCGCTCCCGGCAGTCCGGGAGGCTGCACTTCCCACGGCACGCGGCGCCCGTTTCCTTGCTCTCTGCACTCCGCGTGCGCCTCATCATGCCCTTTCCCCAAATCTTGTTCGTCCCTGAAACTTTAACGAAAAAAACAAAAACAGCCCTTCACCCACGAAGAACGCGGCGCAAACCGGAGCCCGGCTCTAGACACCGAGCCTCGCAGGGGCCCCCTCTGCTCCTCCGCCTGGGGCAGAGGCCCTGGCCGCCCAGGGCCCGGGCTCGGCTCTGAGCCGCAGCCCGAGACTCGGCAAGCCGGCGCGCCCTCTCGAGAGGACCCCAGGACCTGCCGGGTCCTCGCTCTCCAAGCTCCGTTCCGCCGCCGTCCCTGCCGGCGCCCCCCAGGCTAACCCCGTCCCTCCCGTGTCTCCTGCGGTGGGCGAGCTGCCGCCGCTGCGGCACTTCAGACAGGGAGACACTGCACTTCCTCTCCCCGCAGCCTCGGAGGGGCACAGGGTCGGGGGGGGGGGGGGGGCAGGCCACCTGGACGTTGGCAAGTCACACCCCCAGCCCCTGGCTCTCCCGATGTTCCTGGGCCCATGGGTCTTGCCCAACAGTCTCGCCCATGAGGGACAGGACGAGGAGACAGGCGCAAGGCCGTGGGGCTGGGGTGGAACGGGCGTGCCCCGAGGAGGCCGGGCAGCTTCTGCGCCCACAGCAACCCAGGCTGATGTTTCCTGCAAACCGCGGACCAGGGCTGGCTCAGCCCCGACCCAGGACAGAAGCTTCCTGAAGCGGCTCACAGGGTTTGCCTGAGGACACCAGCTGCCTCCCTGCTACTTCTCTGCTGAGGTTTGTCCTGGCCGGGGCACTGGTGGGCCTGGAGACGTGCTGGTGCTGGGGGCCCAGGCTCCACCCCGGGGGCCCAGTGGGGCTCCCCAACCCAGGAGTGGGCCGCCCACTTCCCTCACCAAGTCCCAACTGTCCCAACCCGAGCGGCCACTCACTGGGCACTGCCGCGGAGGCCTGCTCGCCCTTCACTGAGCCGTCGGGCCCCGTGCTGGGGGAGAAGAGCCGCGCGACAGGGGCCGGTTGGCCGCCGGGGCTGAGGTCCGTCACCAGGATGCCGCTGTGGAACTCGGGGACTCCAGGGGCCTGCGGCGACACGGGAGGGCCACCCTGACTGGTCGTGTCGGCGAGGGCCCCCAAGCAGGACCCCGCGGGTGCGCGCAGCCCCTCACCCTGGTGATGGCAGCAGGCGCGATGACCACACTGGGCTGGGGCCCGGGAGACGCCAACACCCCCTCTCTCTTCAGAGGCCCCGACGCCATGATGACTGTCGGCGACGGTCCCGGGAAGGTGGCTGCCGGACAAGGAGGCGGGGGCGGCGGAGGTCAGCGCCCAGGCCGCGCAGGAGACCACCGCGCTCACCCGGGGACAGGGACACCAGGGGCTGACTGGGCGCTGCTCCTCCAAGGGGACATACTACAGACCCAGGGAAGGGAAGGCCAGGCCTGTGTTTCTGCAAACCGGTTGGCAACGAAGTTTAAGATGACACAGGCCACACGCCCAGGAGGCCCTGGCATCCTGGCTGCATTTAACCCTGTCAGAGGGGTGCGAGTGCAGTACAGCAACCACCCTGGGGTCACGCTCCACCACCCCACTCTGGACGAACCTGGGCTGATGCAGGCGTTCTTCAGGACCAAGGACACAGGCTCTGGCTTGGGAGCAGGCACTATTTTGGGGGGCTGCTTGGGTCTCCCCCCACTCAAGGATACAGGTTTGGGGTGTACGAAAGTTAAACGGGGCTGGGGAGGCCCAACCGTCGGTGGCTGGGTGACGGGAGCCAGGGCCAGGCCGCAGGGGCCCCCTGGGGGGGTGGGGTGCCGGGCTGTGATGACCAGACCCTGGCTCTGGCTGAAGGTGGTGGCAGAGGCGTCGTGGGTGAGGGTGGCGGAGGCCGTGTGGGTGATGACGGAGGGGGACTTGCTGACTGCAGCAAACTTCTGGGGCTGCAGGAAGGCGGGTGGGGTCGGGGGGCTCAGGGTGGTGGCCGGAGGAGTGACCAACGGCAAGGCTGGGGACGCAGGCGCCGGGGTAGGGCTGGGGCAGAGCAGGGGCACGGTGAAGATGGGGAGGAAGGGCTGGGGGGCGCCCAGTGGCGGCGCAGGGGGGCCAAAGTCTGCAGGCTGGATAAAGGGGTCCCCAGGCCTGGAGGTGCGTTCACAGCCCTGCCTACTGGTGGGGTCCAGGTTGGCTTCCGCGGGGGGCACGATGAGGCTGTCGGGGAGGCTCACAGTGGGGAGAGCTGTGGTCGTCAGGATGCTCTCCTGAGGAAGGAGAAGGGGCACCGGTGAGGGGCAAACACGGGGCCACAGCCCACCGTCACTTCCCACCAGGCCCAGCGGCGCGCTGGGTACCTGCGGTGAGCCCCAGGGGGACAGGGACAGCTCCTGGCCCGTCACTGCTAGTCAGGGGCCGTCCGTGCCCCCAGACATCTGCAGGGCTCGGGCTCCCTCGGGCACTAACGCGCTCCTCTTGGCCTGAGCTATCTTGTTTCTGGAGCCCAGCGGGGTCCCCCAAAGTCCCCTCCACCTTGTGTTACACAGCAGAGGCAGCCGGACCGCAGCTGCGCCTGGGCACTCCCCCAGGACAGCTCACGTACCCGTCGCTGGAGAGGCCACCTGGCCCTCCAAGGGGAGCTGTGAGGGCCCCACTGCCCGCGGTCTCTAGAGAAGAAATCCTTCCCAGAGCCAGCGGACACGCAGGGCCAGCTTGCTGCTGTCTGCTGGATGCAGTCGCCAGCCCAGAGCCCTTATGGGAAGGGCCACGCCTCACTCAGCGCGGAGGCCCTGCCCTGCGGCCACTGTCACCTGCTGAGTGGGAAGCGAAGGAGCGCACGGGACTCCCCTTTACCAGAGACCCTCGCTCTCCTCGCTGGCTCCTCACCCTGGATGACAGGTGAAAGCGGCCCACTGCTCACAGGTGAGCTTGGAGCCGGGCAGGGACACACCACTGCACGGTCTCTGCGCAAGGTACTGGGGGTGCTTCAGAGGCCTGCAGTGGTCGCGCTCCGCGTCATAAGCACGTTATCAGCATGCTCAGCGGTAGATCCAGCAGCCTCCGCCCGCCACTGAGGAATGACTCGGCCCTCGGCTAGCCCGGGCTGCCAAGGCTTGCTGTCCAGTCTGTGCCTCCCCCCGCTCCTCTACCTGAGCAGGTGGGCTGTTGGGATCTGGTGCGGGTGCTGAGGCAGATGCAGACAGCACGGAGCCAAAAATGAAGCGGCTGGAAGAGAAGAGATCTGAAAGACAGCAGCGGGGCTTTTGAGCTCCATGTGCCCATCGCTTCCTTGAACTAAGATGCAAACAAATCAGGCACTGAACCCCACCATACCCAGAGGGAGGCCATGGGCAGAGGGCGTTCCCCCAGAGGTAACTCTGCAGAAAGAGGCCTCTGACTGGAACCGCTCTGCTGGCACCTAGTTTGGGCTCTGAAATCTTCCAGGCAGGGTGCTGCGCTGGCTCTTACAAAGGGAGCCTAAGGGCCAGTTCTAGAGGCAGGAAACCGCTGGGTGGCGGCTGGGCCGTCAGCGCCCTCTGCTGTCTGGAGGGAGAATTGCTGACAGTCCTGGGCAAACCCGAGGTTCTGCCTCCAGCCCAGATCAACTACCTTAAGCGAGAACAATGTTCAGCGTAACTTCCACACCTTGCAGCTACCACCAAACAAAACAACGACAAAAACCAAGTCTTTCCCTTGCCCCTTCTAACAGCTCCCCCTGAGAGGAAGCCCCAACCGGCTCTGGCCTGGGCCAAGGGAGACACAGGGAGGCCTGGCCCACCCTGCGCAGGTCCTCACCCTGGAAGGGCTCGAAGGTGTCCATGAAGTCCAGGTTGGGCTGCAGAGGCATCAGCCCCGGCTGGATCATGTCCGCATTCCCCAGGTGTGCTGTGAGAGTCAGAAAGAAAGGGGTACTTTGCCTTCTCGGACAATGGCGGAGGGATGTAAAAGGCCCGGCCCTATTCACGTTCTAGGGTCTTCCAAGGAAAACTGTCGGCAGCTGGCTGGAATTTCTACCTTCTTGTGGGGTCATGCCCTTGTCTCTCAGAAGGCAGGAATAAAGTGTTGGTGAAGTAACGGGTTAAGAACGTGTTGGGGAACAGACCGACGAGCCCAGAAAGCGTTAAACAGCTTGGCAGAGACTCCACTGGCTTTCATGATTAATCTGTGGGCGGAGGGGCTGACTGGAAACCCAGGAGGACTTCTGGCTTTCCAGGGAGCCCCGCAGCCCGGCCCTTGGCCTAGGCACGCCCACCACTCAGCAGCCAGCTGCCAGGGAGGCCACTCTGCAGCTCCCGCCCCCTTCGTGGGGCCTTCGGCCATCAGCCACCCGCCCCACACCCACAGGTGTCACCCAGCAGCTCCCAGGTGGCCCCGAAGCAAGGTCGGCCTAGAGGGAGAGGAGGACACCAGCAGGGGTGTGTGAGTGCGCGTGGGGGGGTTACCTATTTCCCGTGGGTTGGACCAGGCCACTGGCTGGTGTGACGACAGCGTGGAGAAGAGGGTGTCACTGAATTCCGACATGAGCATGTCTGTGTCCAGCAGGGGGTCCTCCTCCATGGGCACTGGGGTCTTCCACCCATCCCCATGTCTGTGCCAATAAAGCATGTCATCGTCCTACGGCCAGCCAGGGAGGACAAACGAAGGTGACAGTGAACCCAGGGGCCCAGCCTCGCTGTGGCGGAGACCCCTGGGCAGAGGGCGCGCTGAAGACGAGGGCGAGGGCGCGGGTGCAGCGCGCAGAGCCTCGCGCCGTCAGAGGCCCGGCCTCTCCCAGGGCGGGGCGCCCCCACGCGCTCACCTGGGCCAGGCTGGACAGGTCCTCATCCTTGTGCTGCTGCAGCTGTGGGGAAAGGCCCACAATGGTCACTCGCGCCCGGGAAGGATGAGGGCCCGGCCTCTCCCCAGGAACGCGAGTGAATTCTGGAAGCTTCTTGGCTCCCTCACTGGCAGAGGCAGGCAGGGAGAGGGGCCGATGCCAGACACACAGCAGGTTCCCAGCCCCGGTGCCGAGTCCCGGTTGGTAGCCGAGGAAGCGGAGGGCAGAGCACAGCCAAGCGGCCGCCCCTGGGCTGCACCAGAGCCCCGTCTCCGCCGGATGCCAGAGTCCTGCGGGGCAGCAGGGGGCCGCTCGGGGGACACTGGCCCGCCCCCGCCGGGGCCCTGGATGTGCTCTCTGGAGGGCAGGCCCATACCCGTTTCTTGAAGTAGGTTCTCCACTTGTGATACTCCCTGATGACAATCTCGATGCGGCTCTTCCAGTACTTCCCCTCCGTGGTGATGGCCTGGGGGAGACGAGGCAGGTCTGGGCGAGGGCGCAGGGCACCTGGGAATGACCCGTCTGACCCTGGGGTCAGCCCAGGCCGGGCTCAGAGCACCTGCCATGGGCCCGCAATTCCACTCGCCGTCACACTACGGCCACCTCCACCTCAGACCCAGGGCGGCCTGAGGCGTGGATGGCACCGGCCCCGAAGGCCCTCTGCAGCCAGGACAGACGGACAGACATTTCCATGACCTCTGCTGCCCGCCAGGTCACAGCGACTGCTGGAACTGCCTCCCTGGTGCCTTTCTAATCCCCCTTTGTCACAACAGGCTCTGCCTGGGCAAAGTGAGGACGCGGGTACAAAGTGACGGCCCCAGGCCTCACTCCGCCCCACCCCACGGGCCCACTGGAGAAAGATGTCATACACCCCTAGACACTTCCTGCACATGCGCAACCACAGGGCCACTGAGAAACCGACGTTAAGACACTACGCACAGTGCAGCTTGTGCTTTCTCCTTTCCCATTGCCCCGCATCTCTCCACGCAGGCTGCAAAGACGCGCGAGGCTCTGGAGCTGGCAGGTGCCGGCCCGAGAGGCGCCAGCCCCATCTGTCATCTCCGGAATATCGATCTTAAATGAAGGGGGTCAAACCCCAGCCCTCAAGTTGCCCCTCTGGGTGGGGCTGCGCCTCGCCCCACACCCTACTGCCCCTCACGAGGCCCTGCGCACTCCCTGGGGGCCCCTCTGCAGAGCCCAGCCACGAGCGCCCGCAGGCACCTCCGGGCGGCGATGTTCGTCCACATCCACAGAGCCGTCCAGCGGGGTGACGAAGTGGCACACGGGGTTCTTGCGCTTTTCCAAATCTGGGCGGGAGAGGGGATATCGTCATGCCCGGGGCAGGAACCTGCCCCTCTGCCCGTCCCCCTCCCGCAGGGCGGGGCCCTCCCGGCTGATCTTTCCTGCTCCTTTCTCAGACGCCTGGAGTTCTGGAGAAGCAAGAGGTCCAGGTGAGAGAAGAACCCACCAGTAACGCGAGAGCAAGAAAGGGAGTTTGGCTTATTGAGAAAAACACAGGGAGCCCCAGCACGCCCCAAACATGCTGCCCCCCTTGCCGGCTCCGTGAGGGGCAGAACAAGGCCCGGCCCACGTCTTCCCAGACGTGCTGGAGGTGGTGGCTCCCCGCCTCTCCGCGCGGCACCTCTGCTCCCTCCAGCGCCCTCCTCTGCCTCACGCCAGCAGCACCAGCCAGCGCTGTCCCTGCCCACAGCCCGACTGGCCTGACCCCGGCCTGGCGGCTGGCCTCCTCTGGCTCGGGCCTGCTCCTCCTCTCCGCTGACCGCATTCTGTCTGGGGCCCAACACCCGAAGCCCGGGGGCAGCGGCCGCCGGCCGGCACTCACACTGCATGTACCACGCCCGCCAGATGGCGTTGTTCAGCCGGATCTTGTCTCTCCACTGCAGCTTCAGGCCCTTGAAGTTCTTCCACTTGGGAGACACCAGTTTCCCGCTGGAAGGCCAGAGCGAGAGGGGAGACTTAGGCATTCCTCTGAAAACGAAGTCAGACAGTGCCAGCGAGCATTCCAGACCTCAAAATTCTTCACTAAGCCATCACACACCACAGGCGAGGCTTGAAGAACATAAAAGACTGGGGTTTCCTCGGTGATACTGGGGGTGCAGTGATGGTGCAGGGACGGGAGGAAACAGGACTGGCCATGGCCGTCAACTGTGGGGGCAGCGCTGAGACAGGGGGCTCAGCACCCTTCTACTCCTGCATAATTAAATTTGATGACTTTTCTGTACGGGCGCGCAATCACGAATTTTGCACGCCTTCATTTTACGTAACAGATGTCCATTATATGTTCATAAGACTGAGAAAGATGAAGAAATCCCCTGCTAAGCACTGGACGGAGTCAGGCTCTTGGACCTGGCCGCGTCGCCCCACCCCGGGCTGCAGCGCCACCGTCCCCTGACCTCTCCGGCCTCCGCGTGTGCGGTCTCCTCCTCCACGGTGACCCCCAAGCCCGGCCACCGGCTCGGCCCCCATTTCTGGGGCTGGCTCTCCCAGACGCACATGGCTGCAAGCCGGGGGGCTGCACTCTCCTCCCCCGGCGCAGCATCTGCACCCCTGCCTCGGCGCGCACCTAGCTCAGCGGGCACGGCCTTCTTGGGCAGCTTGCTTTCCGAGGGCTGCCGGGACCCCCAAGGAGCCGGCGCAAGGCTCCCCTTCCCCAGATGGCCTCAGATGGGTAAGGCACTGTCTTCGGTCCATACCACAGGGGGTTCTGGGGGGTCTGCTTGACCGCAGGCTACAGACTGCCCTTCTCCAAACCCGCCCTGAAAGCCCAGGTGACGAGCAGACGCGCCCGCGTCACCAGCTGACAGCACCCGGCACAGACACGGCCCCAGCGCAAAAGATGTCAAGAAGCAGAAGCCCGCTGTGCGCCTGGGGAAAGCCTCGGTCCTCCCGTCCCTCCCCGCGCCAAGCCGGACTCTGGGTGACAGCGGTCAGAGGCTGCAACGCCCGCCCTGGAAACGTCAGCACAACCGCTTAGAATCTGGGGCACAGGCAGCAGCAACCTCAGTTCAAAGGGCTAGGGGCTTCCAGCCAGCCACGCCCCTCTTCCTTCCTGTCTTCCCTCACCCAAGCTCAGCGGCCAGCGGCCTGGCACCGCAGCTCGGCGGCGCGGCCACATCCCAGGCCAGGGCCTTCTGCCACCCGCCTCGGGAGGAGTCAGACAACCCCACTGCCTCGGCAAGCTTTAGCCGGGATTAAATGCAGCGAGTGCGTACGTGTGTGCGTACTGGGGAGCCCTGACGGAAAGCGCACAGGTGAGGTGTTAACAATCACCGCAATTATCCAGATGACACTGGTCAACAAGTTTTTACAAAAGTCATGTTACTGAAATAAAATTAGTCATTTCCTATCCATTTGTATGTGCTCAACAAGAATAAGACAAATTCTAATTTTGGCTCTAGTTTTTTTTTTGTAATTGGCAATAAATTGATGTGTACATCACGAAATGCATGCCAATAGCAATAGGCCTACGGTTAATACCTGTAAAAAATCAAGTCATAGACTACTTCTTAGATTTCTTCGCTCGTCTCTTGTACAGCTGTTCAGGAATACAATAGATGGAAGACGGTTTCCATTGTGCAAAGCACAGCCTTAAGACTCAGTTTCGAGGAGTCTAGAAATAGTCTCCATTCTTGTGGGTCATGAGTGATTTCTAAGGCATTCATGAGGCCCTCAGTATCAGAACAGAATACCAGAGTACTTTCCTTTCTGAAGAAAGGCTCCAACTGCTGTGGCACTTTCAATATAAAGTAATGGTGACATCTGCTTGTAGAAGATTCCATGGTTGGAGTCTTGATCCTAGCAATTCTGCCTTGTTCTTGGATAAGTCCAAATCATGAAGCGGGTCATTTAGTTCTTCCTGTGTTAGTCTGGGTGGGGTTGATGATGCACCACAGTGAAAATCTGGATCACTGCATGCTGATGGAACAGGAGAAGAACAGGTCGGCTCACCCTTGTCCTCATCAGATGAATCGAGAATATTCTGCTGGAGATTCTGGAATAGGAAGTCCCTCACCATGTGGAACTGGTCTCAATGC
This sequence comes from Scalopus aquaticus, assembly GCA_004024925.1. Taxonomy (NCBI): domain Eukaryota; kingdom Metazoa; phylum Chordata; class Mammalia; order Eulipotyphla; family Talpidae; genus Scalopus; species Scalopus aquaticus. The sequence goes on from PVIJ01014683.1 coordinate 26,716, forward strand.
AGACAGAATGCTTGGGTGGACTATTCTCGACTTCTTTTGCTTCATTATCCCACCGGAAAGAGGAGGAACCAAGCAGAAGTAACAGTCTTTTATGTGGTTGCTTGGCTCTCTCCACACCATGGGCACTGCAAACGACATTGACGGTCTTTTGCCATTTCACCACTGTGAAAGCTGTGTTGTACATGGAGCACAGCATATATGTGGGGCTTGTCTTGGTCACCAACCTTGCATCCAAAGTAAAGATGATAAGCATTCTTCACTTGAGAAGTGATACTTTTCCTCTGGTTGGCAAATGTCACTTCCCCACAAATAGAGCAGAAATTGCCCATGCTATTAACGCAATTTTGAGGCAAGACTGTTATGTATTGTGCCTAAACGGATAAAATAATAACAGTTCTATGGAATAGTAGCTTAATCTGTCTTGCACAAAGTCTGAAATACTATCAATGCTCAACCTTTCCAACAGGGCTTTCTATAGTGCACTGCTGACGTCAGCTTACTTCAGCAGCTGCCTGGCAGTAGTATTTGCATTGCATCAGAAAATGATGCAATCAACTCTGGATGATGGTATTATGCAATGCGATGCAGTATTACATCATTCTAGGCTGATTTAGGATGCTGCTGCAGTCCTACTGGATAAATATACACGGTGAAACATAAAATGAATTACATGAAATATCTTCAAAACGAGAGCTAATAAAAAAATTTCAGGGTTATATTCATGTTCAGCACACCAAAACACTACAGATTAGGGCGTTTTTAAGTCAGTAACGATCTCACTGCTGACCAGCGTTATTACTGAAAGGCCTGACTTTCAACGCTTCCTGATTTATTAGAAAGTCCTTTCCTCTGTGTCCGCCCCAAGGCCTCTTGGCTCCTCCTCCACAGAAGGAAAGGGTGACACCCACCACCCATCCTCAATGCCAGCTCTGCCTGCGCTTCCTCAGAGCCCTGAAGGCAGAGCCTGGGTCTCTGTTCACTCCCTGGACAAGTCTAAGAGGATACTCTGCCACGCAAGTGTCCCGAAAGGGACAGATGAGGCAGGCGAGGTCGCTGCCTTGGGGCATACAAGCTGCTGAGCAGTGAGTCCTGCCCAGGTGCTGAGCATCATGAGCAGAGGCAATGGGAGTAGTTGGTCAGCAAAGCTACTCCAGTCTGAGCAGTCAGGGGAGGCTTCCTGGAGGAGGTGATGTCTCAGCTAAGGCCTAGAAGATGAGGAAACCTTAGTGAGGCTGTGGAGAGGAGAGACCTCTCTGCTATTCTTCCAACCCGTTTGTGATGCCCTGATCGTGGCTGATCAAGGTGGGGCACCTGAGGGAGGCAGGGGCGCTTCTAACCAGCTGGGGAACAGTGAGTGAGCAGAGCGTATCTTGTCTCCTCTCTGCAAAGTCAGTCCACACGCCCCTCCTCTGCAAGCTCTTCCAGGAACCTGTTCAGCGAGCAGGAGGTTCCAGGAAAAACAAAAGAAGAGAAAACTGTCCCTATCTTTTTATTTCCTTAAAGGGAAAAACAGCTCCTCATACCAAAGCCCAGAACCCAGAAGCCACTTTCTGAGTGAGAGCAGGGCCCGAACCTCGAGGGCACCTGCCACCTGCTCAGGGCTGCAGGTTGGGAGCAGGAGGGTGTCGAGGTGCATGAGGGGTGGGACGAGCACTGTTCTGCGGCACTCTGGGTGCACTGGGCTCCCACGCCCACCCTGAGGCACACTCCCACTTTGTCACTTAAGAAAAAGGGGTCGCCGAGCCTAAGAGACTCTTCTCTCCTCAAGAGGCAGCTGTGCCAAGAGTATGGAGATGGCAAGAGAGGGCAAGCTCTGCAGGCTAGAAACCCAACGGGCAGCAAGGGGTTTGCGGTTCTCTTTTTTTCCCTCCCCGCGCTTGCTGAAACGTCTCACTCTCCCTGATGTTAACTGCCAGTGACGTCCAGGTAGGACTCCCAGCATCCAACCAGTATCACACATCACCCCAAGTTCTGTAATATCTCCACAGGCGGCAGGGGGCACCCCACCAACACAGAGCAGTCAGACCAAACCTGGCCCGCAACCTCCACAGCAGCAGAGGGGGCTCGGAAGCCCCCAGACCCTGCAGGTTCAAGACAGGTCGTGGTACAAAGCAGAAAGAGGAAAGGCCTCTGCAGACAGAAGGTAGTACTGTGCCTTCCCGACGGGCGTCCGGAGCCTGACGGCGCTGCCTGACACTTCTTGGTCTAAGGCAGGATGGGGCATACTCCTAGACCAGAAACACAGGATGGAAGCGTCTGAGACCCTGGCTTCCCCTCCGACCTGCAGGACAAAGGCCCTGGCTCACCTGCCTCCCTCTGCCGCAGCCGTGGCTGCGTCTGAGCCAGCAGGTGCAGTGCTGGGTGCCGGGGGCTACACCCTCCCTGGAGGGACAGACGTGACCTCACGCCCCGCTGCCACGACCACCTTTCAGAAGACAGCTCATCACACAAAACAGGCATTGATAGCACAGTCCAGGCAGCCCCCGAAATGCCTGGGGTGCAAGAGCAAAGGAGACTCTGTGGGTCTCGCCACAGAAGGTAAGGCCCAAGCCTGGCCCAGACAGGCAGACAGGAGTGGGATCCAGATGGGGTGGGGGTGGGGGAGAAGGGAAGGTTTGGGGTTCTGTCCATCCCCGGTAGGAACCCCAACTCCAGCCAGACCATTCTATGCAAAAGCAAGTAAGCAGTGCCTCCCTGGTGGCACAAGGGCTTAAGTCTGAGCCTATGAAGCTATCACCAGCCACCGCAGCACGAGTTCGATCCCCAGCCAGGGAGCTTCCCACAGGGCGCAGCAGACCTCTCCTGTCTCCCCGCTGCTCCCCTCAGCAGTGTACTTCAGTAGATCCGCCTGTTCTGCTCTCCACTCTGTCTCTGGTGAATCCTCTCACCCCCCACCTTTTGCCTACAACCCAGTTCTTATATGCATAAATAAATAAATCTTATAAAAAATAAAAAAAGCAAGCAGGCAGAGGGCCTGGGGCCACAGCGGCAGGCCTGAGGTGGGGGTCTGACCGTTTGTTCCGACAACCACAGGTGCTTGTCACAGGGCGGCGTCTCTTCACCCCTCCCGAGATCTCCAGGCACCCGCCAGCAAAACGCTCTGGCCCTGCCCTCCCCACGTCCCCAGCCCAGCGGGGCGGGCATGTGACCCTGAGTGTGGAGACATGGGCGAGGGTGGCCCAGGCCACCTCTCCTCTCGGGAGCCTTCTGGGGGCCCTCCCCTGCCCCGCAAGCTGAGGGAGGCCCGTCCGGCCCCGGGCTGCTGGGCATGGCAGAGGCAGTCGGGGGCCTGCCGACTCTCCCAGAGCACAAACGCACGTTTCCACTGAGTGGGCGGCTCCGTGGCATGCAGCACATCCACGCTGTGGGGCGGCCGCTGCTACCTGGTTCCAGACATCACCCCAAAAGGAAAATCTCGCACCACGAGCAGGCATGCCCACCCCTGGCAGCCGCCAGCCCGCTTTCTGCCTCGGATTTGTTTCTTTTGGCCATTTCCTCTGCGTGGCCTTTCGGCGCTGGCATTGTGCACTCTGCGCCCCCGTTTGGAGTCCAGACCCCACTTATTCGGCGAAGGGCTGTGGGCTGTGCATGAGCAGCGCCACCGATGCCCAGTCGGTCGGAGTGTGGGAGACAGGAGTGGCCGCCAGGCGGGGGACAGCCTTGGGGGTGGACAGGCCTCCCGACTCGGACGCTCATCCCTGGGCGCGCGTGTCCACTGCGGGGAGTGGCCATGCACGTGGCGGACGGCCGCACCACGGGAGCTGAGCGCGGATGGGAGGGCCCGGGCGCGGGGCTGCTGGTGGCGGCACAGGGCTGGAGGCCACGGCCACATCCCACGCAACTGGAAAACCCGCCTCTGTGTGGACAGGCGGGCACAGCTGCACGTGCACAGTGGGGGTAGCGGGGGGCCATTTGAATTTTTAGCCAAATAGGGGAAGGCAGGAAAAGACAGAGGGGGAGGGGTCCACAGCGAGCCCAGGAGAGACACGTGAGAAGGTGAGAGAAGCGGCCACTGCCTTGGGGAGCCGAACTGGGAGAAGACTGTTCCTGCTTCCAAGCGCTTAAATAGCACGTAGGAGGCAGTGTTTTTCCAAACAAACAAGAAGAAAAGGCCAGACACCAGAAGGCCTTGCGGGCTTGGGGCTCCTTGGGGAAGGCAACAAGCACGCAAGTGGGTCTGGGGCTCGGCACGAGTCAGCTCCGCCTGGCCCCAGGGCGCCCTTTGCCGGAGCCCATGAACGGCGCTCAGACCACGCTCGCCTCCAGGACTCCGGATCTTTTTCTTCAAAAGAGCGGTCTCCACTGGCTTCTCCTGGGATCTGGGCTGGCTCCACAGGCTGCGAGGCGCCAAAACCGACAGGCTCCTGACAGACAAAGGCTCATTGAGGAGCCAATACGTGGGGCGCAGCTGCAGCGATGGGTGGCGGGAGCAGGGTGCCCTGGTGAAGGGACTGCCCTGCAGCTCGGGCCCTCTGCCGGGGCGCCCCCCCGCCTCCCCAGAGGGAGCCCGAGGCGCCCACAGCCGTGTTCCCACACCCAGGTGTGGGTCCTCTCCCCTGCAGCGGAAATTCATCCTCCTCGTGAGTCTTCACTTTTTTACACTCAGAGGAGGCGGCTCTGAGGGTGAGGGCAGCGTGGGAGGACTGGGGGCCCCAGTCTGGCCTGCCCCACTGAGGTTGTAGCCGGGCTGAGTCCAAAGTCCGGCCAAAGTGGTGCCCCGGAGGGGTTTGCTGATGAGGATGGATGGCCCCAGGGAAAAATGCTGAAAAGGGCTTTGCAGTTTGGGATGGAGACTCTGATGGGAAATAGAAAGGACTGAGGGAGGAGGGGATTCAGTCTCCATGATGTAGAAGGAAGAGGCAGTGGCCAAGATGTTGGAAAAGAAAAAGGAGTCGCCGTGATGTAGGAAAAGAGGAAGCAGCCGCCAGGATGTAGAGTTTTGGATTGAGCATTTTTTGGAATCTTCAGTGACTTTGGGGCCAGCGACTTTGGAGGCTTTGCAAGTAGCTGAGCGACGGAAACTGCTCCCAGTTTTGGTTTTACTGCAGCCGAAGGAAGAAGGCAGAGACCCGGAGCGGGCGCCTTCCTAAAATGTGAGTGCAGCAGGCTGTGGGGCCGTCTGGCTGCTGTAGTTGCTGTTTGCAGTGTTGTTGCCCTGGTGCTGTGCTGGGGCACTACGGCAGCTCCGGGAGCATCTCCAGTTGTGTTCTGTGCCATTCTTGTGAGTTGGAACCTGGCCTACAGTCTGAGTGCTGTGCGTCTACAGAGGCAGGAAGATGCCATCTTCGACACGTGGCCTATTGTTTGGAAGTGGAGCTCCATATTCGCAGTGGCGAGAAGATGCCACTTTCGTTGTTTCTCTGGGACTTAAAGGACTGGACATTGCTCTAAGTAAGATAAACGGCCACATTTTGACTTCAGTAATTCTTTTTCCCTGTGTTAATAAATTCCATTGTTACTGTTCCCTAAGCCTGAGTAGTCTTGCAATTGTGCACGCGGGTGCAGAACTAAGAGAGTAACCGGTGAGCAATTTGGGCAGTGCCCCTGGCCAGTTTTGAAGCCCCATTTGCCCTGTATCAAGGCGAGTGTGTGGGAGGAGAGGGAACAAGCGCTTTTTCGTGTGGGTATGCTAGGGGCCAGGGTGCAGCTGCCCATAAGTGCATGCACACACTGGCGTGAGCTGTGTAGCTTTGTGTAAAAAGCAAGGAGTCGTCACTTCCAGGACTGCCAAATAAACAGGGCAACTTGAGGGGCTGACACCAGGCAAGATCTGAGCGGCTACAGGGAGACTCCTCCCTGGCCCTGACTGGCTGATGGTGCCCGTGTCCTGGGGGCAGCCCCACACGTGGGGAGACACCGGGCGCTCACACTGTTCCCAGCGAACGAGGAAACGGGGCTGAAGCGGAGGCCAGCCGCCTGGCCCACTGACAGGAGAGCGGGAGTTTCCGAGGAGGCGCTCTCCGGAGCACTGGCCTGGCAGAGACGCGTGGGCAATCCAGCGTGTGTTGCTGAATATGAGTTGGTTCTTGGGTACGTTCCTGGCGGTAAAGCCTGGCATTGCCTGTCAGATTAAGGCCAAAACTGGACTTTGAGGCAGGAGCAGGGACTCGGCAAGCACCGTTAACACCACAGCTCTCCACTGATGGCCAAGAGGGGACACTCACTGCTGGGGGCCTGGGGGTGGGGGCCGGACCCACAACAGGGGAGTGATGACAGCATCACTTGGTGGTGCTTGTTAATAAAACTTAATGCTTAAAAATATCTGTGTATCAGTTCTCTTTTACCTTATGAGCTGTCTGTTCGTGCCCTTTGTCTTTATAAAAAGCTTTTATTTTGAAATAATTATCGACTCACAGGAAGTTGCAAAAATAACAGTGCAAAGAGGCCATGTGCCCTTCACCTAGCCTCCATGCTGGCAGCATCTTGCAGCAAAATCGCAAAACCAGGAAACTGCCTGGAGCACATCCCTGTTAGAGGCTGTAGGCCGAGCTCAGTTTTCACCCAGGAGACTTTAGCCTCTTTCCTTTGCTTTTATGTTGTTAATGCCGCGATTCTACAATGATAACCTTTGTGATATTTCTGCAACTGTTTCCCCATGCTTTTTATTTTTACCCCTTTCTATGACATTTGAATGAGAGGTCATATATTTATATAGGCATATCTACTGGTTTTTCTTTATAATTTCTTTTAGGAACTCTTTCTTTACATTTTCTTTTACTGCTTCCCCACTGCCCAACCACACTCTAAGCAGACTGAGTCAAAGCCTGGTAAACTGGCGCCCCCTACAGGGGTTTACTGTTAAAGGTAAATTGCAGCCAAGTGGTCTGGAGCCCCAGGTGGGCCCAGGTAAAGCGCCAGACAAAGCGCGAATCTTGCGGTGAAGGCGGGGTCTAGGAGATATATATATATATAGGATCCCCAAAGAAGAGAGAGACAGACGCCATTATGTAGAACTAGAAGAAAAGAGATGCCACGATGTGGAAATGGAGACTTAGGACAAAGATTTTAAAGATTTTTGCAAATAACCGAAGAAAAGGCAGAGGCCCGAAGCAGGCGCCTTTTAAAATGTGTGAATGCAGTCTAATGGGCTGTCTGGCCGTTGTAACTGTTGTGCACAGTTTTGTTAGCCTGATGCTGCGTTGGAACATCACAGAAGTTTTAAAAGTACTTTTAGTTGCGTCCTGTCATCCTTGGAAGTTGGAACCTGGTCTACAGTCTGATTGGTACATACTGGGAAAGAAACGTCCTTGTGAAGTTGGGGCCCACACCAGCAGTGGCGGGAAACCTTCATCAACATCAGAAAGAAGATGCCACTTTGGGATCGTGGTCTGTTGTTTGGAAGAGGAGGTACACCCACAATCTTTGTTACTTTACTGGGACTTAAAAGACTAAGTATTATTATTACCTTTTTGGGACTTAGAAAGGACTGGACATTGCTTTAAGTAAGGTAAATGGCCATATGTTAACTTTAGTAACTTTTGTTTTTACCTCTGTTAATTTTAGTAATATTTTGCCTTTCCCTGTTTGTTAAATAAATCCCAATGTTGTTTTTCCTTAAATCTGAGTAGTTTTACAAATGTGCGCGCGGGTGCAGAACCAAGATAGTGACCAGTAGCAACTGAGGCACTGCCTTTGTCTAAGTTTAAAAAGGCCTCATTTTCCCGGTATCAATGTCATCTAGAGATCTAGTTTTCACTTTAATCTTTTCAAGCTTTTTTTAGTCTTATTGATTTTCAAATAAATTATATATCCACAATGAAAAAAATCAAACAATACAAAACAGTACAAAGAACAAAAGCAAAGTCACCTGCAATTCTATCACCCAGAAATAACAACCATTGTTTAAAATTTGGTGATAATATTGTATGGTGAAGAAATAACCTTACCAAAAGAGAGACCCAGTCTTTGCCCGCGGCTCTTGGGAGGTGACCACTAGGCTCCTGGAATGTCCTACAGCAGGAGTGTCTGTTTGCCTGGAGGCATTAGTTGTCACAGGACAGTCTAACAATGTGATCTAGGATATGGGGATCTCCAGAGAAGCTACTGCCTAAAGGTTCACAGCAGTACATGAATGGACCTGTAAAAGCTCTGAACAACAAAGACTCGGGTGGGCTGGAGGGTTCCGCTGGACCCAGAACCAGGAGCACCGCCCCCTGTCCATGCATCCCTTTTCTCGGTCCATTGAACTGGAATCTTTTCCCTGTAATAAACCGTAACTGTGAGTATACAGCTTTCAGGGAGTTATTTGAGTCCTTCTGGTGAATTACTGAACCCAAGGATGGTTCTGGGAACTCCCCAAACTTGCAATCAGTTAGAAGTGAGGGCGCTCTTATAGACTATTCCAGCTTTGTAGTTGGCCCCTAAGTCCTTACTCTCTCTCTATATAAAACTATGTATGTACAGTCAGAAAATATACAAAGAAACACATGGGATCATAATCTTGTTTTATAGCCTATTTCCTTATATGCCTCAGGCATCTGATCATGCCAAAATATTTTATAGTTTTTCTTTGCTACAGACTATTTACCACAGTCTACAAAACTGTGTCTCAATAAATACATGTTTATATTAATGGACACATACTTCCTTCTACTTCTATGAGGTGATAAACATTCTGGTGAGTACCAGGAATTATTTTTTTGTACAACTGCAGGATTGTTTTCATGAGATACATTTCTAGAATTTGGAGAGCTGAATCAAAGGGTATATGTACATTTATAATTTAGTTTATAGTCCAAGAATCTTTCAGAGTTTACACTAATTTATATTCTCAACATCAGTGAATGATGACTATCTCACCAAAGCATTACTCATATTAGTCATTACTGCTCATCGAATGCGAGAAGCAAAATTTTAGTTCACTGGTTGTTTGGTTTTCACTTATTTCTATCCTTTTATGTTCATTAGCAATTAGACTCTTTAAAGTTAATTGTCTGCCTGTCCTCTGCTCCTTCTCTTCAGTTTGAGAGCTCTTAAATTGGGGGAAAGCCTGCAGCATACAAGTCAGAGCGAGTAAGCCCATCTAGACTATTTAGGGTGAGCTTTGTTGTTACTTCAGTAGGAATTTTTCCTTAATGCAGTCAAAATCTGTAAGCCCTTTCTTTGATGTTGCTATTATTTGTGTCTTACTTAAAAAGGTTTTTTCCACCCTAAGATGGTGGAAAGTCTTCATCTGTGCTTTCCTGTAGTACTTTCACACATTCTCTTTACATTCAACTCACTCCATCTGGAATCTACTTTGGTGTAATAAATGATACTGGGATCCCACTTCATAAAGCCAGTGGTTCCCACCTTCTTCCTAAACAACCCACCTTTCCATGTTCAGCTGAAATACCATCTGCATCATAAACTACATTCTCTGCAGACACCTGGAACCACTACTAGATCTTTTGGTATTTTGTGCCTATGTTTTTAATGGCTTCACTTTTTACATTTAAATCTAATTCATCTGGGGTTGAGGGAGAATCAATTTAGTTCCATATGTAACTCAAAATAAATACCAACTGGTCTTCTGGTTGTCTTATCTTCCCTCATAAATTTACGACACTTCCATTAACATATATTAAATGTGTGTTATTATAAACCAGTGTCTGTTCTAAGGTTTTATATCACTGATTTATGTCCAACCTCTGTGTGAGTGTTGCAGAGTTAAGAATTACTCATTTACAATATGCTTTATTATCTAGGTCAAGAAATAAATTTGTTATCATCACCATTATTAGCCACTTTCGAGGTGCTGCCAACTATATAACCTACTTAAAAAGGCAGAGAAATCTGAAGCTGTCTGATGTATTTCAAAGGGTAAGGTAACACCCTCAAGGTAGCCAAGATCTATAAATAGGCTTTAAAAGCACTGGCTCCTTTTCTAAAAGTCAGCTTTGTCTACTAAAGAAAGCCTACGGAATCTATTTTCTATTAAATTTAACCCCCAAACCTTACCTTCGACAATAACTTGGGTCACAGTGACCTCTGTTAAGTTGCTGGGTCGGTGTGGGTATGTCTATCAATGCTAGCCTTTAAGGCCAGGGGCTGGAGCTAGCTATGTGGCACCTGTTATAAATGGGAGGTATAAAAGAAGCTTTAAAAACGAAATGTACTGGTAAGAATTAGTACCTCTGTGTTGCAGTGATATAGGAATGCATCAACACTGTAGTCAGACTAATCTGGTTGAATGCCTTTCTTTATAACACCACCCTGATTCTTCCACTCCGTTTATATACCACTGTTCTAGGTGGTATGAGCAAAACCAAGTCCCTGGCTTCAAGGAGCTTATAGTCTATGGGCAAATGGCCAAACAGGTGCTGGGAAGTATGGATTAAAAGCAGCACGGAGAGGCCCGAGGTGGACAAAGGGACCTGAGCAGAGGTACCAACATGGAGGGTGAACGGGAGATGCTGGCTGGAGCCTGGCTTCTGCCTCAACACGTCAACAAAACTCTTGCCAAGGCTGCCCATAGGGCCACAATGACCAACAGTCACTTTGGACCTCAGCTGCCCAGTGTCCCGCCACACAAGCCCTCCCTGCCAACTGCCACCCCCTCCTCTGGCCTCACTGCTCCCGCTGCTTTCCCAGCTTTACCTCCTCCTCCCCCCTCCTCTTCCTCCTTCTCTTCTTTCCTCTACATCCTCCCCCCTTCTTCATCCTCCTCCTCCTCTCAGCCTTTAACTCTGGGGTCCCGGGGGCTTGTCCTGGACTCTTTCCACTACTCGTGCTCCCTCTTCTTCCTTCCATGTGTTCTCTCATTTTCACTATTCCTTTCTGTCAAAAGCAACAATTCCATTATTCATAAAAACAAATGAAAAGGGCCTCCCTGGTGGCGCAACAGGTTGGGCGCAGTACTGTGGAGCTGTTGGCAGCTGCAGCGCGAGTTCGATGCCTGGCCAGGGTGATTCCCACAGGGCCCAGCAGACCTCCCCTGCCTTGCCCGCTGCTCCCCTCGTATTTCGGTCGATCTGCCTATTCTGCTCCCCACTCTGTCTCTGGTGAACCCTCTTATCGCCCCGCACCTCTAGCCTGCACCCCAGCTTATATGCAAAAGTAAATATTAAAAAAAATAAAAACAAATGAAAAACAGCAGTGAAAGATGAAGCTTCAGTTTATTATCATATCCCGATTTTAGCGCCAGACCTCCACTTATTGTTAACCTGCTGCACCGGCACTTCTCTGCTAACTGCTGTGCAAACGCTGTGTTTATAGCTCCACTGAGGGTGAACACACCTTCAGTTACCACAGGGCCATAAAATCAAGGTCAACTTATCTCTCTGCCATGCAGCCCTGCTTCAAGGCCTCCCGGGAAACTAAGACAAAAATAAAACAAGAATATCTAGGGCACAAATACATGAACAAGCTACGGAGCAGGGGAAGAGTCAACAGACGTGACGTTCTCAGACCCGAAACCCCGCGAGCTGCCTCCCCGCACATCGCAAGCGAAGCCAGCCGACCGCCCGGAGCCCGCGGCAGCACGAGAGACCCGGCCACAGGGAGGAGACTCTGCTTTGCCAGGCCCACAGATCTTTGGGGGCCAGGGTGTGTTTCAGGGGAGGAGGAGAGGAGGGACAGAGGAACCCAGGAAGAAAGGCAAAGTCAACCGCTGGCGCTGATTTAACTGTCGAGTTTCGGGGTCTCCACAGGCAGAAGGTCTGCTTTGCCTTCTTGCAGAACCAGGAAGGGTGACTCCAGGGCGTCAAATCCCTGACCGCGTCCACAGGGCCGTCCTGATGGCATAAAAATCATCTAGCAACAGACTCTCAGGTCAGGTCATCCTGCAGAGGGTGGGGCACACAGTGCACCCCAAAGGGCTGTTGCAGCACAGTGGTAGCTGGATAATCAGGAGACACCGTCCGTCCTCATCCCTGTTACCTGCTGCTGGCCCTGCCAGATGTGTGGCCTTGGGCAGACAGGCGACCTTTCTGACCGTCGCCTTCCTGGGGGAAAGATCACCTGCTGTGCTGTAGTGAGAAGCGGATGAGGCAAGGTGTCGGGACGGACTCGGCGTCTGGAACAGGGGGTTCTCTGTGCCATGCCACTAGGAACTACCCTGACCATTTACGCACAAGGGCAGGCCTCCAGCCACCGAGTCTGGAGAAAGCGTGGCCGTTGGGGTGGGTGATGGGCAAAGGTCTCTGGGAGCCAGGAGCACTGCCATTTAGAGATTAGATACCCAGCTCTTCAGTGAAAACACAATCAAATCCAGCAGATTGCAGCACAGAAACGACTCTTTCGGTGCCTACCCTGTCTCCCTCTCTGCAGCACAGAACCCCGGAGCGCCCGTCCTGCACTCCCTGGGGCAGCAGTGGGGGCAGACTACTTGCCTCAACATCAGCTTGGGGGCCCACTTCTCAGCCAAGTTGCTTATCAAGCAGCACTGGGGGGAAGGGAGCAAGGACAAGGCGCAGGTATTTGCCATTGTGGCCTGGCTGAGTCACCTTCAGCTCAAGGCCATACTTCCCTGAAGCTAGAACAAAGGAGAAAAGGTGTGGGGGAGAAGAGAACAGCCAATGGCGCTTAGTTCCTCAGCTCTTTGTAAAGCAGACTGGCAGGTGCTTTGCCCAGAGATCTGCAATTCCATCTTCCCCTTCATGGCCAGGAAACGAACTCAGCCAGCACCGTGCAGGCCGTCAGGCCGTCGTCTGCAGGCCGGAAGTGAAACTCGCCGGCACCTGCCCATGCCAGGCTCCGGACGCGCACTGGGCTCCAGAGCCCCGGACCTCACAAGCTCCAAATCTAGTCCCGCCTTTTGGGCCTAACATGTGGTTCACAGGAAATAAAGGGGCAGAGGAGCAGGCTAAACACCAGGAGAGAGCAAACACAGCAGGGGGGACAGGTTGCTTAAAAAAATCAGTTGCGGGGGG
>PVIJ01014684.1:0-25192 GCA_004024925.1 Scalopus aquaticus
TCTACAATCTAGCAATTCCACTTCTGGATACATTTCTTAAAAACAAAAGGAAGGGGGCCTCCCCAGTGACGCAGCAGTTAGGTGCTGAGCTGTGGAGCTGTCGGCAGCGGCAACACGAGTTCGACTCCAGGGCCGGAGAGATTCCCACATGGCGCAGCAGACCTCTCCTGCCTCGCCCACTGCTCCCCTCAGCAGTGTACTTCCGTTCATCTGCCTGTTTAGCTCCCCATTCTGTCTCTGGTGAACTCTCTCGCTGCCTGCACCTCTGGTATGTACCCCAGCTTGTATGCATAAATAAAATAAATCTTAAAAAATAATAATAAATTTTTAAAAAAGATTTATAAAGAAAAAGGAAGGTATAAGGTAATAAGGATACTCATGGGAACGTTATGTATAATAGCAAAACATGTGGGCAAAGCATAAATGATGCAGTTCAGTTATTCAGTGGTTGAAATTACAGTCACTAAAAATCATGACCCAGATCACTAGGTCACAGGGAACAATCTCAAAAGCACATTGAGTGAACAAAGCATGTTGCAGAACCATATACCCAGGAGAGTACTATTCATAACATTATTTCAGCCCACCAAATTACATATTGTTGATGGAATAGCCATAGTTTTCAAAGTGTAAGTTAAGAGCACTGAAACAGCTTCATAAAAGTGATCCCCTCTGAGAAGTGGAGAGGGGAATCAGGAGGAAGAAGGGGTCTTGCCTGGATTCATCTGAAAACAGAGCCTGAAATGAGGCATTGGGGTAATGACTGCAGGAAGCATAGAATGTGGGGAGAGAGAGACAGGAGAAAGTCAATGGGAGAAAGTCAAAGAGGCGTGTTCACATCAGGGTTACAGCTGTGGGGCCCTGGAGCTCCATCACATGATACCCTCTGAAGACCACAGAGAACACACCTGAGGTGTGTTTTGCCACAGCTAAAGTGACAGACGTGATTTCCAAGGGACCAGGAATCTGGGATTCTTACTGTATGACTCCCATCTCTCACTGGTTGAGGGTTGATCTCCAGGCATTGCATCCTGGGACCTAAAGGATTGCCTATGGACAGGTTGAGCAGCTTGCTTGCCTTAAGGGTGTCCCCCTGCAGAGAAACTGAGGTGACCTGCAGTCTGGAAACACAGGAACTGTCTACCACAGCTGCAAGAGCTAGGTGCCAGGGCTGTGGCATGCAGCATTCATCACATCTGCAATGGGGGAATGATTTTATCTGTAAGGCTTTACTTTTTTAAAGATCTAAGATAAATACAAAAAATTAATATTTGTTTATTCCACTTGATGGTTATGTGGGTGATTGTTATATATTCTGTTGTTTCGTTTTTCTTTTTTTTCTACTCTCATCGTTTATTATACTGTTTCTTTCAGTCTTTATTAATTATATTCATAATGCTGTGCAAGTATCATCCGTATTTCCAAAATTTTTTCATCACTCTAAAGAAAACCTTTGTGTCCATTAAATAATAACTCTTCATTCTCCTTTCCCCCAGGCTTTAGTAACCTCTAATCTACTTTTTGTTGCTTGGAATATGCATATTCTAGACATTTTTTGCAAGTAAAATCATACAATATTTCCCCTTTTTGTTGGCTTATTTCACTTAGCATAATGTTAAGGTCCATTCATGTAGTATCACGTCAGAATTTCATTCCTTGTTATGGCTGCATAATAATCCTTTGAATGCACATGCCACATTTTGTTCATTTTTCTATTGATGGACACTCAGGTGAATTCCACATTTTGTTATTGCGAATAATGCTACAACATTGGTATCAACGATTTGAGTTCCTGTTTTCAATTCTTTGGTGTATATACCTCAGAATGGAATTGCTGGATTATACTAATTCTGTTTAATTGTTTGAAAACCCCCATCCTGCTTTCCATAGCATCTGCACGATTTTACATCCTAACGAGCAATGCACAAGCTTTCAATTGCTCCATATCCTTGCCAACACTTGCTATTTTCCTTTTTTTTAGCCACCCTCATAGGTATAAATTTGTATTTTGTTGTTGTGTTGATTGACATTTCCCTAGTTATAAAGTTGCATATTTTTCTTCACAAGCTGTCTATCTTCTTTGGATGAATGTGTATTCAAACTTCCTGTATTTTTTAAGTTTTTTAATAAAAATTTCAAGTTTTTGCTGCATACAAGGGAACCCACTACCTGAATAAAACTTAGTTTTTCAAAAGTAAACTTTCTTGCTATTTCTGACAATCAAAGTTTGATTCTACTTCCTCTCTCAGCAAATTTCAGCCCCAACAGCATCATTCATTCCCTCAGTCAGTGAGTTCCCTCAGAGAGCTTTTACAACACTCTTTTGCCACAACTAAAGTGACAGACAAATCCAACTTTGGGCAAAGGTCCAAGAAGTCACACTCCAGGAGGCAGGAGCAAGGGTAAAATCAGGCTATCAACCTCATTTGTCAACTTGCCCTACATCCTGGACTAAAGAGACATTGGGGACTTGGGGCTTTTTCTTTGACTTTAAATAGGAAAATCATTCCTTCCCATACCCTAATTATAGAACAAGAGAGTGTGAAGAGGAAGGTTTTTCAAAGCAAGGAGTGTTCCCTCCAAAAATACACAGAGCATCAATTTTTGTTTTTATTGAATGCCAATCCTCTGAAGTTTATCAAGGTTAGAGCATAACTGTTCACCTCCACCAGTCTCCTTGCATTAAACTGATTCTTTTCTCAAAAGCTGGTGGCATGCTTATGTTACAGGGCAGGGAGGGGGGCACCCCAGAACCCCCAAGCCTTCCCAATCTATATAGGTTCTGCTATCCGCTGCATCAATACAAAACATTCAAGACCTTAAGTGGAAACAAACTTTAATACAACCAGTGTACAATATAAAAGAGACACGGAATATAGTTTCTAAATCAAGCACCCAAAGTTACCCAACCCCTCATGGGTAAAAGTCCACCCAAATGGGATTGGCCCAAAGCAAGACCTGAAAGCCTGCCACAAGTCTAAAACACCTTTTGACACATAGAAAAGAGTCAGAAACAGCCAGACAATATCTGAGGAAAAGAGCAAAATCAAATTCAAGATCCACGTTGCCATCGTTAACCTCCCCACAGGTCTCTCCCCCACATCTGTTTCAGTCAGTCCAGGCCAGTGCAGCTTCTTCACGTCTCTCTGCTCCTTGGGCCTCTTCTGGTTCTCCATTCTGCTTCCTTCTTTCTCCTGTCTCCTCTTTTTTTCTCTCCACTCTCTTCTCCAGCTTCTTATCTCTCCTGCTCAACTCCACCCTCCCTTGGGTGGGGTAGGGAACCTGGAACACTCCCATTTTCCTGGGGACCACCCTGTTGCAGTTATTTGCTTCTGTGCCATCATAAAGCAGTCCTCATGTTTGGCAACAGCAAGAGGATTGGGCCCCTCATAAATGACTTAGACTAAACAGGACCCACCCTGGAGCTGGGGAAGGAGGGGTCAGCTGTGAGGGGGTCAAGAACAACTGGAAAAAAATCAGAATTTTATTGGGAAGGAGAAAGAGACAGTGAATGTCAGCTAGGCCACAAGCAGTAGCTTGTACTTTTTTTTTAATTTTTTTTAAAGATTTATTTTTTATTTATACATACAAGCTGGGGTACAGGCCAGAGGCATGGGGCAGTGAGAGGGTTCACCAGAGACAGAATGGGGAGCAGAACAGGCAGATCAGAAATACACTGCTGAGGGGAGCAGCGGGAGAGGCAGGAGAGGTCTGCCGCGCCATGTGGGATTCTCCCTGGCTGGGCGTCGAACTCGTGTCGCTGCTGCCGACAGCTCCACAGCGCAGCGCTTAACCGCTGCGCCACCAGGGAGGCCCAGTAGCTTGTACTTTTTTAACAACACATAAATATAAATATATATAACTTCCATGAGTTTATATATAAGTTAAATATGAGGACATATTTATACATATATACATTACAAATATATGTAAATTATATGACTCTAAATATAAACCTGGTACAGAGCAGGTGCCCAATACACAGCACTTTTTACAATCATCTAGTAATCATGAGCATATCTCAAATTCCTAAGACCCTAAGCTTCTTAAGTACAGAAAACAGTCAACAGGATCATCAATTTTCATCACAAAAGGTCAACATACTATCTATTCAGCTGGTACTTAAATCATATAATACCTTTTCAGCTAACAACAGAGAGACTCAATTATTCTCCCATCCAGCTGTCATCCACTCAATCAAATCTTCACAGCTTTGAATCTGTAAATTGCTTTTGGTAGGATTGCCGTTTTGATAATGTTAATCCTTCCAATCCATGAGCAGGGGATGACTTTCCATTTTCTTGTGTCGTCTTCTATTTCTTTCAACAGAGTTTTATAGTTTTCTTTGTATACGTCCTTTATGTCCTTTGTTAGGTTTATTCCCAGATATTTGATTTTTTTTTGTTTCAATTTTGAAGGGGATGGATCTCTTAATTTCTTCTTCTTCAGACTGGGTGTTTGCATATAGGAAGGCTACTGATTTTTGTGCGTTGATTTTGTATCCTGCTACTTTACTGAACTGGTCTGTAATTTTGAGTAGTTTTTTACGGAGTTTTCAGGGTTTTCTGTATATATTATCATATTGTCTGCAAATAGAGACGGTTTAATTTCTTCTTTCCCTATTTGGATCCCTTGAATGTCTTTCTCTTATCTTATTGCTCTGGCTAAGACTTCCAGTATTATATTGAAGAGCAGTGGTGAGAGTGGACATCCTTGCCTTGTTCCTGCTTAGTGGAAAGGCTTTCAGCTTCTCACCATTGAGGATAATATTGGCTGTGGGGTTGTCGTATACGACTTTTATTATGTTGAGGTATGTTCCTTCTATCCCAAGGATTTCAAGGGCTTTTATCATAAATGGATGTTGCACTTTGCTTTCTCAGTGTCTAATGATATGATCATATGGTCTTTATTTTTCTTTTTGTTGATGTGTTGGATTACACAGATTGATTTTCAGATGTTGAACCATCCTTGTGTTCCTGGAATAAATACCACTTGGTCATGGTGTACTATCTTTTGGATGTATTCAATGCTATTCCAATAAAAATATCAATGACATTCTTCAAAGAAATAGATCGACTACTGATGAAATTCATATGGAACCACAAAAAAACCAGCATAGCTAAAGCCCTCCTGACTAAAAAGAAAGAAAACGGGGGAATTTCACTCCCTGATTTCAAACTATACTACAAAGCCATGATAATTAAAACAGTATGGTACTGGAACAAAAACAGACACAAATTCCAATGGAACCGAATAGAATATGTAGAATTAAAGCTGCATATCTATGAACAACTAATCTTTGACAAAGGAGCAAAGAAAATGCAGTGGAACAAGGACAGTCTATTTACTAAATGGTGCTGGGAAAACTGGACAGCTACATGCAAAAAAATGAAGCTAGACTACTACCTCACACCCTGCACAAAAGCCAACTCAAAATGGATAAAAGACCTGGACATAAGACCTGAAACAATAAAATTTATAGAAGAAAATATAGGCAAAACTCTACATACATCTCAGAAAAATCTTTCAAGACACATCTCCCAAAGTGAAGGAAGTTAAGGATAAGATAAACAGATGGGATTCATTAAAATAAAAAGCTTCTGTACAGCAAAAGAGACATTAACCAAAACTAACAGATACCCTACCAACTAGGAGACCTTTGCACACAATACAACCGATAAAGGACTGATAACAAAATTCTACAAGGAGCTCACACAACTCAACAAAAACAAAGCCAACAACCCAGTCAAAAAATGGGCAGAAGAGCTAAAAAGACACTTCTCCAAAGAAGAAAAGCAAATGGCCAACAGGTACGTGAAAAAATGTTCAACATCACGTATAATCAGGGAAATGCAAATCAAAACTACAATGAGATACCACCTCACACCTGTGAGGATGGCACACATTAAAAATACAGGTAACAATAAATGCTGGAAAGGATGTGGAGAAAAAGGAACTCTTCTACACTGCTGGTGAGAATGTAAATCCAACCACTATGGAAAGCTGTATGGCAACTCCTCAAACTGCTAAAAAGGAGCTCCCATACGACCCAGCAATACCACTTTTGGGAATCTACCCAAAGGACACAAAAACATTAACCCAAAAGGATACATGCACCCGTATGTTCATTGCAGCACTGTTTACAATAGCAAAGGTATGGAAACAACCCAGATGTCCAAAAATAGATGACTGGATTAAGAAGATGTGGTACATATACACATGAATAAACACATGAATTTGCAACAACAAGGATGGAACTAGAAGGGATCATGCTCAGCGAAATAAGCCAGAAAGAAAGAGAAAAATACCGAATGGTTTCACTTATAACAGGACTATAGGGAAGCCAAATAGGAGAGAGACACTCAGCGGGGTAGGGGGAAGATAAGGACATAAAATGGAGTAGAAAAGGACACAAGGGACAACGGAGATGGGTCACTGGTGAATTGGTGGTGGGTTACCCAAGGGGAATACAAAATGTAAAAGATATAAATAACAATAAAAAAATAAATTTAAAAAAATCTTCACAGCTGTTACTAGAAACCAGGCCTCCAAATGCCTCCAAAGCACTGAAGGGGCATTGGGGGCTTTCAAAAGTAGTGGAAATCCTCTGGGCATTCCTACCCCTCAGGGAGCTCAGCTCTCTAAGTTGTGACACAGAAGAAGGAAGATGGGCTCCACGGGGAACTTGGTTCTGGTACCTCCAAGGACTCAAGACTCCCCTATGGTCAGCAGCCAGATTCCCAGGTAGGACTTAGGGGTATTGACTTGGGAGGAAACAGGGTGAAACCCTCATTCACTTAGATGCTGAAACCTTGAGGTCTCACCTTCAAGAGCAACTGGACCCTCAAAAGAATCAAGTTTCAGATACTAAGCAGAAGGAAAGAGATCTGATCAGGCATCTCAGAAGAAGCACAGCACAGCCTGGGGCAGTCCCCACCAAGTTCTGGAATCCCTGGTTCTGGCACAATCTGCAAACAATTGGTACAATCTGCAGAATAGCCTCCCACCTAACAGGGGTCAGAGGAGGCAGCGGCCGGAGCCAGACTCCCAGAGAAATCCGCACTCTGGCACATTCATCCAAAATACAGACATCAATCGAACTAGCAACAAGCAAGCTGCCCCTGCTCCCCAAGGGACAGGGGCTTCTATTCCTCCCCTACTCTGTTCCCCCTCTCCCATCTCCCCTTGGTCCTCAGTCCAAGATTCAGGCTTACACCCTTGGCAAACTCAAAAATATTTACACACTTGGAATAAAATGACCGCAGTGTGTTAGCACAGAGATGCAGAGCAAATATGGATGAGAGCAGGGGCTTTCTGCTTGAGCAGTGGTGCGAGGAACCCTCTCCACCCTACCCAGATTCCAAGGCAGGCATCAGAGTGCCATCTTCCGGTGGAGAGTGGAAAGGACACTGCTTTCCTAACTGGAAGCACCCAGGCTTGTGGGTGGGGGGAGGCGGCCAAGCCACTGCCTAAGCACCTCTTTCTGCCATTCAGGAGGAGGAGGAGAGAAGCAAGCACAGATGCTCCATTTTCTTTGCAAAGTTGAACCAGGCCACCAAGAATCCCACCCCAGCTCCCTGATCCGAGTCCAGAGGCTCGCCTTGCTGGTTTCCAGCTGCAGGAAAGGTTGCAATCTTTGAAAAAAAATTTTTGCGCACTCAGCAAAGTTGTTTGGGGGAGACTCATCAACCCAGTGTTACAGGGCAGCCCCAATATAAAATGGGGTGCTGACTGTGGGTCCTCACTGTGCACTTAAAAAGGGGGAAAAAAAGAAAGAATAAATTGGTGAATGCGTCCTACTGATACCGGGCAAAAGGGGCTTCAAAATTGCCAAAGGTCACCGCCCAAATTGCTTACCGGTCACTATCTTGGTTCTGCACCCACGCACACAATTGCAAGACTACTCAAGCTTAGGGAACAATAACGATGGGATTTATTTAACAAACAGGAAAAAGCAAAGAATTACTAAAGTCAACATGTGGCCATTTACCTTACTTAAAGCAATGTCCAGTCCTGTAAGTCCCAGAAAAGTAACAAAGGTGGCGTCTTCCCGCCACTGCTGATGTGGAGCTCCTCTCCCAAACAATAGGCCACGTTTCCAAAATGGCGTCTTCCTCCTTCTGCAGATGCGCAACAGCCAGATTGTAGGCCAGGTTCCAACTCACGAGGACGACACAAAACACAACAGGAGATGCTCCTGGAACTGCCATGGTGCCCCAGCACAGCACCAGGCCAACAACACTGCAAAGAGCAACTACAGCAGCCAGATGACCCAACAGACTGCACTCGCACATTTTAGGAAGGCGCCCGCTTCGAGCCTCTGCCTTCTTCCTTTGGCTGCGGTAAAGACAAAACTGGAAATAGTTTCCAACGCTCGGCTACTTGCAAAGCCTCCAAAGTCGCTGGCCCCAAAGTCACTGAAAATTCAAAAATGCTCAATCCAAAACTCTATATCCCGGCGGCTCAAAACTTCTGGCATCTGTTTTCCAAACTCTCAATCTTGGCGGCTACATTCTCTGCCACTGATTCCTCTATTCCTACATCATGGCAACTGATTCCTGTATTCCTTCAGCATGGCGACTGATTCCTCTATACCTACATCATGGTGACTGATTCCTCTATTCTTTCAGCATGGTGACTGAATTCCCCTTCTCCTTCAGTCCCTTTTATTTCTCATCAGAATCTCCACCCCAAACTGCAGAACTTAGCATTTTTCCCTGGGGCCATTCATTCTCATCAGCAAACTCCTTCCAGGGGGCACCACATTTTCCGGACTTTGGACTCAGCCCAGTTACACCACCAGTTCTGCTGAACTAGAATCCCAATGACACACCAAAACTTGGCAAACAGCCAAGAGACCTCCAAAGCCCACATGTCTGGTTATATACCAAATATGGCTGCTTAACTCCATCCCAGTTACCAGAATCCTCCCTTTGGTGATGATGGCATTATGGAATTTGTAGTCTTTGGTGTCTTGGATCTCTCTGGTCTGAGGAGGGGGATGGGGCCGGTGAAAACCTATCTGTGGAGTTTGTTCAGGCCGTCCTTTCTCCCCCAGCACGAGGAGCAAAGGGGTTTTCTTTTTTCAAGTTGAGTTTTATTGGCCACACTTCACCAGAACCTGGACGCTCCCCCTATTAAGCATGGCCTTCCCTGGGTAGGGGAGGGAGCACAGTGATGTGGACAAGAGTGTGGGACACAGACTCTCAGGGGATTGTCCTGCCTTTCCTGGGCCTACCACATTATGGCTAGGAGCAAACTTCTGCAATACTTACAGAGCCCGAAACCTTTAGCCCTTTGCAATATGACCCCAGATATGCCCCAGGTTCAAGCCTCTCCCTTCACTCTGACAAGCAACATAAGCAATAGTGGATGTGACAGGGGCACTAGGGGAACAGGTTCCTACCTCTTTGGATTGTTGTAGGATTAAGTAAATTGATACAGTGCTTGAAACCACTTCTGACATGAGATAAGAACCGTGTGTGTTGGCTAGTTCCCTTTTATTAATATTACTATCATACAAATTTTGGTACTTGTCTTAGAGGATTCCACCCCTTCTAGTATCTGGATATATAATAATCCATATCACCAGCCTTGGTATTTGGAATGCTTAATAATTTCTAATAAGAACTGACATTTATTAATGCCAGACTCTGTTCTGATCTAATTTTCTTCAACTAGGGCGATTAGTGCTCCCCCCTGCACCCCTACAGGGGATATTGGCAATGTCTACAGATATTTTTGGTTGTCAAAATTGGGAGCAGGAGTACTACTGGCATCTAACAGAGAGTAGGGATGCTCCTAAACATTCTATAATTCACAGGACAATTCCTTTCCCCCAAGACAAAGAATTAGCCAACACAAAATGTCACAATGTCAAAGTTGAGAAGCCCTGTAGTTACAGTTTTATATGTGTTGTCTCCTTTCATGTTTTCAACACTCTTGTAAGGCAGGCATTATCATTACCCCTGATCTACAGATGAGGAAACTGAGGCATAAACAAGCTCCATAATTCACTCACGGCAATGCAGTTGGCAAGTGGAGGTGATGTACAATACAGGCCTTTTTGTTGCTAGAACCTGAATTTTTAACCTCCCCACTGGGACTTTTCTAGCATCCTGGTACTGGAGAAACTCCCCTAAATACCATCAGTTAACAAATTCTCAATTACACATATCCAGTACAGAAAACAGAGGAGACAGAATTCTCACTCAGAATTGTGCAATCACTACAGGAGATCTTAAAGTATTATGGAACAGTAAGAAACACAACTGCTCCTCTTCAGCCCTAAGCAGATCACTAGGCTCTGGAGACTATTGAGCAGAGGTTCCCAAACAACTATCCTCAGACCAAATCCAGCCCTCTGCTCGTTTTTGTAAATAAAGTTTTATTGGGACATAACCATGCCCATCATTTACATGTTGTCTGCAACTGCTTTCATGCTCCAGCAGCAGCATTGAGTAGTTACAAGGGAGAATATCTGTGCTGTAAAGATGAAGTATTTATTGTTTGCTCCCTTATAAAAATCATTCCAACCTCTGCTCTAGAAGAACACAGACAGCTGGTTCAATAAACTTTAGACACCCATTCCAATATTTGCTCCTTGCTTATGTCCCTGGATGAGGTTTATCTCATACTTAACTGAGCATTCTTCTACCTCTTCAAACCTCCTCAACACACAAAAATATCTAATATAGAGATCAAGAAACCTTGTTTAGTCTAAGTTACCTGTCTTAAGACCTTTCTACCCACAGATACCACTGTCTGTCTTTGGTAAAATCTGGTCTGCAGGCTATGAGAAGACATTCCACCATTCTAAGTTCTTTCTATATTTCTCACCTACATGCATTCCAAACATATGACATCACAGTCACCAAAGTGACATTTATTAAACACTGGAGTGGTTTGTCAAGCACTTTCCTAGTGAGGAATGAGTTTTTTTCAACCTCCCAACTACTCACAGGGTAGTATTACTGATCATTCCCCCCATTTTACAGATAGAGACCTTGTCCTTGCAGGTTGCCTGACCAAGGCTAGAAAAGCAATCTGCCTCTATCAAAGGAAGGCTTTGTCTTCATCAGTCTGCTTGGCCCATAATCAATAGTCTTGCTCAAAACATACACTGAGCAAGTCAAGTGCAGACATTGACAAGATACATAAGACATAAGCTCTACCCTCAGAGCTCAATTACCTATAGGAGAGAGAGGTATGAGCAGATTATGAGAGATCAATAGGGATCCTGCTAGAAATAAGCCTGATGTTGTAGGAGCAGAAAGGGATATCTAACCTAGATGGGGATGGATGGGTGGGTGGGTGGATGGATGG
Source organism: Scalopus aquaticus (assembly GCA_004024925.1). NCBI lineage: Eukaryota > Metazoa > Chordata > Mammalia > Eulipotyphla > Talpidae > Scalopus > Scalopus aquaticus. The sequence continues at coordinate 11,326 of PVIJ01014684.1, forward strand.
ATGGATAGATGGATGGATGGATGGATGGGAACATGGGTGGGTGGATGGATGGATGGATGGATGGATGATGGACGGTGGATGTATCAATGGCCGGAGAGACAGATGGGTCAAGGGATAAAAGAAGGGAGGAAAGGATGAGAGAAAGGGAGGAGGGGGAGGGGAAGGGAAGGATAAGTGATAAAGCAAGTTAAGTGAAATGCTGACATCAGAATGTACATGGTTGGCACATGTGTGTTCAATTTGCAAGTCTTTTGATTTTTCTGTATGTTTAAACTATTTTACAATAAGCTGTCAAAAAGTTCTATGTGAAGCATAATAATTTTATAATATGTGTTTGTCATCATATAAGTATATTCAAATAGACATTCATATATCAATATTACTCGCTTAGGTATATCAAACTCAAATAACACTAGTTATTTCTGGTAGTGAGATAATTGGTGATTTAGACCTCCTTTTTAACACTGTTTTTTTTTTTTTCAAATTTTGAACAATATACCTGTATTACTTTGATAATTAGGGGTAAAAAAGATATTCGAGGAAAAAGAACATCAGGAAACAATGTCCAGTGCCCCTTATTCTCTTATTCGAGACTTAAAAGCTGGGAACATCTCTGGAAATAATAAATTGTAAAGAGCAGAAGTTCTCACTGAGGCTCCTTCCTGGGCCATGACCCTCTCGGGCAGTCAGAGGAAAGAAATTGGAACATTTTCTGGAGCACAGCCACCAGACCGTCGGCAGCGAGGACTTGGGCAACGGGCTTACAAGCGTAAGACAAGTGGAATAATTTTCCCACGAGACACTCTGGGAAAGGATCTGGGAGCCAAACACGGTGGCAGCGATGAGGGTGCCAGGAGTGATTTCATCATCAACCCTGGTTCAGAGACTATAAGTCAAAATACAAATCCTGTTCTCTCTGCGTGTTTCCTCCAGACACAGAGCTGCATTTCTGAGACCTGGAAGGGACCAAGCCTGGCCCGAGAAAGGGAGATAGATGAACCATGTGCAGGAAGCTGGTCCCCAACTTCTCCATGCAGCTCTGACCTTGGAGCAGAACCCACCTAATCATGCCATTTTGGGGTTGCCACCTAGTTTCTGATAGCCACCGTTTTATGAGTGATCTATGTGCAAGTCACATTTCTACACTTGATCTTAGCCAAAAGGCCAAGAAGCAGTCATATTTCTTTTGAAAAAGTTTAAAACTTTGCTTAGAGTTCACAGGGACACTGCTAATGCAACAGGGTGGTCAAGAAGAAAAAGGGCGTGTTCCAGGTTCCCTGCCCCACCCAAGGGAGGGTGGAGCTGAGTGGGAGCGGTAAGAAGCTGGAGAAGAGAGAGGAGAGAGAAAAGAGGAGACTGGAGAAGGAAACAATCAGTATGGAGGCCAGAAGAGGCACAGGGAGCAGAGAGACATGTAAAGAAGCTGCACTGGCCTAGACTGATTGAAGCAGATGTGGCTGAGAGACCCGTGGGGAGGTGACTATGGCAACATTGATATTGGTTTTGATTTTGCTCTTTAACTCCCAGAATTGTCTGGCTGATTCTGACCCTTTTCTATGGGTCCCTGCCAAAAGGTGTTTTAGACTTGTGGCAGGCTTTCAGGTCTTGCTTTGGGCCAATCCCATTTGGGTGAACTTTTACCCACAAGGTGATGGGTAACATTGGAAGCTTGATTTAAAGCTATATTCTTTGTCTCTTTTCTATTGTACACTGATTATATTAAAGTCTGTTTCCACTAAAGGTCTTATATGTTTTGTGTTGATGCGGCACACGGCAGAACCTATTTCAAGTGGGCAGGTTTGGGGGTTCTGGGGTACCCCTCTCTCTGCCCTGTAACAATAAAATAACAAGTTTTTACAGGAAATCAGGAATTTTTACCCTCAAGTAATGCGAATCTTCTGTGATGAGAACAGACTTTAGGGAGCAAGGCTAGAAGCCTGGGTCCCAAAAAGGGGACTGTCCCGGCTGCCAGCAGGGTCTGGGACCAGGATGGGTAGAAGTGAGAAGTGCTCAGGTTCTAAAGGTAATTTGAGGTAGAGTAAAACGGATCTGCTATCTGGTGCTCCTTTCTTTCTCTGAGGGTGTGTGTTGATTTCCTCCTGCACCCACTCTTCAGAATAGGGGTGGGGAAGTGTATTTAAAGATGCCCAACCCCATCTTCTCCCACTGCCCCCAACACATTCTGTCCAGGGCTCCATTTCAAGGCTGGCTGGCAGGTGTAACCTTATAGTTCCCCCAATAAACTGCGAATAAACACATATTAAACTATGTACATTAGGGATGTATTCAATTTTAAGAACATATTTTTAAATATATATAATTTGGGGATATACATATAATCACCTACACATATATAATTTAGGAAAAATTATACAACTGACATGGAAAGATCAGCCGAGATATATTATTAACTGACAAAAAGCAAATACATATAATATGCTATGATTTGTATAAGTTGGGGGAAATGGCACTACATATTTATGTACTGTTTTTGCATGCTGAGTATTTCCCTTAAAGAATAAACAAGAAAGACCAGGGAGAGGGGACCATAGATGTGATGGGAAAGAGGCTTATTTTCCAGATCATGCCCTATGAATCCCGTACCATTCACCATTACCTAAACAGAATAATAAGTTTCGAAGAAGAATAATCTCACAGACATTTCAGAAGCTTATTAAGTGTGCCACAAACATTTCAGCTGTGATTTAATGTGTTTGAGAAAATGTCAGTAGGTGAACACTATTCTCTGGTAGTTGTTGTAGGAACTATCTAGAACTTTTACATTCATCGTACTTTAAACCATTTATTATAAGTGATTTTAAACATAAACAGAAGGAGGAAGAATAGTATAAATCAGGAATTGGCAAACTCTTCTATAAGAGTCCAAATAGTATACATTTTAGATTTTGTGGGCTAGGAGGTCTCTATTGCAACAACTCAGCTCTACCACGGTAACGCAGTCAGCCAGAGAAAATACGTAAGCAAATGGGCATGGTTTTGTTCCAATAAAACTTTATTAACAAAAAGAGGTAGATTGGATTTCGCCCTCCTGCTATACTTTGCTTACTCCTGATATAAATGAGCTCCTGTGAACCCATCCCTATTCCCAGCCCATGGCCAATGCTCCCACCAACTGCCCCCCAAATTATTTGAAAGATAATCTCAACTATTGTATCATTTCACCATCAAAGTTATCAATTATACTTCTAAAAGATAAGGTCTCATCTTTTAACAGCACACCTGAAAAGTCAGGAACAATGTCTTAATATGATCAAAATTCAGTCCCCATTCCATTTTCTAATTCTCTACTAACATGATACAATTTAGCAGTTGGCTTTTTGATCAGACACAGTTAAAGGTTCACACAATTCTTTTTAAGTCTTCTTATATTTTTTTACCCTGATTCTATTTTTATGTCTCTTGGCTCTAAATTGGGTTTTTCTGAAAAAAAATTAGTCCAACATGTAATACACTTCCTCCAAAGTAGTATTTTTATTATAATCTGGGAACTACTACCAAGTGAATAGAAATTAGAAAAAGTGGCCCCAAATGGGGTGGTTCATGCTCAGCCTATATGCAGCCTTAATACATAATCTCATTCCAGTTTCAACCTCTCCCAAAAGTGTAGACCTAAATCGATCATTCTGGAGTTTCCAGGTGAGCACAGTGAGGACATCTGTGTGATAAGACTCCATGTCTGCCCCCGAGGGAAGATGGTTTTACCTGAAATAACTTTTTCTAATTTTTTTAATGCTAATAAACTCGTCCTGCGTTCTCCTTCTATCTGTCTATTAATGCCCTCCATCTTCCGTAAGCCCTTGCAGTACCTAGAGGGAATGCTCTCTGTCTTGAATTTGTTTTTTAAAAAAAAAACAAAACAGTGAGATCTCTAAATTTGTAAATTTGGGTTTTTTAATCATAATAATGCCAAAATTATGGAATAATGATCTGAACCGCCAGTCACCTGTCAGTCATTAAACAAGTCAAATATCATCACAAAGTTATCAACCACTTCTCTCCAAGACTTCAGAAACTTAAAAAAGAAAAATTCACGTCACTCCTAGGAATTCATCCTAATAAAATATTCAGAGATAATAGACTAAGATGCCTGATGAAGGATTTCATGACTGTATTATTTATAACAGTATAATATGAAAAGCAACCAAAACAGCCAACAATAAGGCAATGAGAGCATAAATTATAATACTAGTTCTCAACGTATAATAGAAGAGTATTATGTAATAATAAAAAATCATGTCTTTAAAATATCCCTGCTTTGTAAGTCAATGTTCTCAACAGAAGTTTAAATGACAAGAAGTGAGAGCCAAAACTGAATACAAATTTGACGGCACGCATATCTGGGTGGAACGCGATAAAACATTTCATTGCTATCTCTGGCTGCATGGTTATTGGGCTTTAACTGAAATATTGCCTCTTTCTTAAACTTTCTAAATTTTCTTTCTTGTGTATGTTTTACTTTTTGAAATCAGAACAATAAAAAATTAATTTTTATAAAGATTTCCAGTGTGCCCTTCTATTGTACGTCTCGTTTTGTTCTTATCCTTTCTAATGTCCCCTCCTTGTTCCTTTTGTCTGTGTTGTAATTTAACCAGGGATTACATCATCCTATTAACTTTGCTCAGGACCAGAAAGGATGCCATTCCAGCCTCAGAGTTCAGCAGCATCATGCTTGCAGAAATTTAGCGTGATGGGAGGCGAAGGCAATGACAAAATGCCACCTTCACCTACAGACATAAGATCAAAACAAATGCCCTTTCCTGCCATCTGCTTTCCTTCCTTGGGGCATGATGCTCAGGAAGGAAAAAAACCACAAGTGCTCACAGCTGATCATGTTGGAAAACTAGAAACAACATTAAAAAATCTAGCAATGGGTGGTGGGCTACAATGAAGTCTATCCCTTAGGAATCCTGTAGAAAAAGAGCAAACTGCAAGCAAGAGCCTCCAAATGAGAGGGGGGTCCCCCTCCCCGCCCCCCACTCCCTTGTTTTCTCTCCTCTCCCTGGTGGCTCCTCACAGCTCCTGGAACAAGCTGGGGATATTGTAGCCTTGAACTTTTCCACTGGTTATTCCCTCTGCCTGGGATGTTCTTCTCCCTCATCTTCTCCAGAGCTTTTCTCAGAAATCATCTTGTTCATGAGGCATTCCATCGAAAACATTCTACTTCCAATGGACACACACACACACACACACACACACACACACACACACGCCCCCTTCATATCCCTCTTCCTTTCTTTACATTTCCTCCTTGTAGCCCACCACCCAATCTTACATTTGACAAGTAACATTTTAATTTTTGCTATTTATCTGCTCCTATCCATTCAGGAAACAAACTCTTTGAAAGCAAGGATTTTTGCCCCTGCTGTATGCCCAGTGCCTAGAACAGCTCCTGGTCTCTAGCAGTCACTCAACATATGTTTTCAAATGAATCCATGAAAAAGGAATCATCAAATAAGAAACAATGACTCAATCTCATGAGCATGTATAGAGACATGGATAAGAGACTGGAATTTAAATAAAAAGGTCAACCCTGGAAACTCTGGATGGTGAAATAAGAGGTGGATGCCTCATCTGACCTTCTTTTGTTTTTATCTGTATTTCTTCACTCTCCTACAATGAACAAGCATAACTTTCATAGCAAAATGCCAGGTGAATTGTTTCTTAGGATGTTGCAGTAAGAGACCTCCCTGGTGGTGCAGGAGTTAAGTCTCAGCACTAGGAAGCTATCAGCAGCCACTGCAGCACAAATTTGATCCCCAGCCAGGGAGCTGACCCACATGGCTCAGCAGACCTCTCCTGTCTCACCTGCTGCTCCCCTCAGCAGTGTACTTCAGTCGATCTGCCGGTGCTGCTCCCCACTCTGTCTCTGCTGAATCCTCTCACCACCACCCCCATACCTCTGGCCTACACCTCAGCTCTTATATGCATAAATAAATAAATCTTTTTTTTTTTAAAGATTTATTTTTTATTTATACATGCAAGCTGGGGTACAAGCCAGAGCTGTGGGGCGGCGAGAGGGTTCACCAGAGACAGAGCGGGGAGCAGAACAGGCAGATCAGAACTACACTGCTGAGGGGAGCAGCGGGCGAGGCAGGAGAGGTCTGCCGCACCATGTGGGAATCTCCCCGGCCGGGCGTCGAACTCGCATCGCCGCTGCCGACAGCTCCACAGCACAGCGCTTAACCGCTGCGCCACCGGGGAGGCCCCAAATAAATAAATCTTAAAAAAAAAAAGAAATAGTACTTCTCTGGAGGCCTAGAGTTTAAGTTTCAGCACGGTCACTGCTACAACCTGAGTTCAATCCCCAGCCAGGGAGCTGACCCACACATAGCTCAGCAGACCTCTCCTGTCTCACCTGCTGCTCCCCTCAGCAGTGTATTTCAGTCAATCCACCAGTTCTGCTCCCCACTCTGTCTCTGGTGAATCTTCTCACCCCCTGCACCTCTGGCTTACACCCCAGTTCTTCCACACGATAAATAAATAAATAATAAATAAACATCATGTCTAGTAGGTAAGACAATAATATATACTTATGTAATGAATAAATCAACGCTATCATTGGTAGGTAAATGAATAAATAAACAAGTAAATAAATAGGTTCTAGAAAAAGAGAGGGAGAGAGTGAGAAACTTGCCCTTTGAGTCTCTGAACCATTCATTCAGGCTTTTTGATTAATGTGAGTTCTGCTTTCCAGAATGCTATGCTTGAGTTCACATCATGAAAAGAAAGGGTTTCCATCCATCCTGTTGTGAGGAGAAGGAGCTCTATTTCAGTGCCGCTGCATCGTCAGCATCTTTAATCATCCTCCTTCCTTAGAGGTTTATCACCCTTCTAGTTATTCTATTAGTCACTCTGCTATGAGGCGAGCAAGAACCATTTCATTTTTATGTTGCCTGATAATATCTTTCAGTTGGAAAACATCATTAAAGAACAACAGCATAAAAGCCAGGGTTCCGCCACCCGGTGACTCTCTCTAGTGTGATGCTAATGAAAGGACCCCATTTCTGAGCGTGGCCGTGCTGAATGCCTTCACATAGCTTCAGATAACTTCTGCAAGGATTTTAATGGCAATCCCAAAGATGTCTAATGAAAGCAGTGAACACCTGTTTATGGCCTATTTAACAAAGCCAGAATAGAGCTATGTATAGATGCTAATGCAGAAATAGAGCTGGAATGGGGCACTTTGGGAGATAATAGTGAAAGAGGAAGGGGTGTACGTTAGTAACAGTCCTCCAAAGAAACAGAACGTGTATATCTATACATACATATGCGTATAAACATATACACACATATGTGCATGCAAACATATATGTACATATGTACATAATGGTTCTGTTTCTAAGTAAATATATATAATTATTTATATGGAAAAAGAGAGATTATAAGGAACTGGCTCATGTAATTATGGAGGCTGGCAGTCCCGAGATCTGCATTTGGCAAGCTGGAAACTCAGGAGAGGTGAAGGCCTAAGTCCCAGCCCCAAAGCCAGCTCGAGGCACAGGAAAGTCAGGATTTCAGTTCAAGCCTGAAAAGCAGGAAATGACAGATGTCCCTACTCAAAGGCAGTCAAGCAGGAGGGGTTCCACATACTTGAGGGATAGTTCATCTCTTCACTGTATTCAGTCTTCGGCTGACCGGAAGAGATCCACCCCCTCATCTAATCTGAGGGAGGGACACCTGGAGAGAATGGGCAATGTCCTTTATTCTGCCTACCAATTGAAATGCTAATCTCCTCCCAAATACCCTCACAGACACACTCAGAATGTCTGAGCAAATCCCTGGGAAACCTGTGGGTCACTCAAGTTGACACGTAGAACTAACCACAACCCAGGGCATTTAGTGGAGTTCCAAGAGGAATGGGGTGACATCCATGATCTGGTGTCATGGGGAAAACACAGTTCAGTTTGGACTCAGTCAGCAAGTTACCCTTCCCGTCAATAGGAGAAATGTTAACTAGCTACAAATGCCTGGTATATAAAAAATGGTCACCCTCATTAGTTATCACTCACTAGCATGGCTGAAATAAAAAGAGCTGACTACCGTAAGTGCTGATAAGGACACAAAGTGTATAAGGTCATGGAAATGCCAAATGGAAAGAGTCCCTCTGGAAAACAGCTTGGCAATTGCTACAAACATTCTCTTACTTTACGATTCACGGTTCCACTCCTAGTTCCACAAAAATAAATGAAAACATATGTCCACAAAAATTCCTATCCACAAATGTTAAATGCAGTTTTATACGGAATAGTTAAAAGCTGGAAACAACCCAAATGCTCATCAATACAAGAATGGATAAACCACAAAATAGTCATACAATCTAACTCTAATGAGCAATAAAAAGAATCAATTTCTAATCCATGCAAAAGTAAGGACAAATCCAATACTATAAAGTCAGGCAAAAGAAGTTCAAGATTGGGCCTCCCTGGTGGCTCAACGGATTGGGCACAGTGCTGTGGAGCTGCCAAGTGGCTACAGTTCAATGCCTGGCAGGGAAGCTTCCCACATGGCGCAGCAGACCTCTCCTGCCTCGCCCACTGCTCCCCTCAGCAGTGGATTTCTGTTGATCTGCCTGTTCTGCTCCCCACTCTGTCTCTAGTAAACCCTTTCATTGCCCCACACCTCTGACCTGCACCCCGGCTTGTATGCAGAAATAAATATATCTTTAAAAAAAAAAAAGTTCAAGGGCCTCCCTGGTGGCGCAGCGGTTGAGCACTGCGCTGTGGAGATGTCGGCAGGCAGCGTGCGATGCAAGTTCGACGCCCAGCCAGGGAGAATCCCACATGGTGCAGCAGACCTCTCCTGCCTCGCCCGCTGCTCCCCTCAGCAGTGTATTTCTGATCTGCCTATTCTGCTCCCCACTCTGTCTCTGGTGAACACTCTCGCCACCCCACACCTCTGGACTGTATCCCAGCTTGTATGTATAAATAAATAAATATTTAAAAAAAAAAGTTCAAGACCTGCAAAAGTAATCTGAAAGGAGAGAAAGTAGAACCACAGCTGCCTTAGGGGGAAAAGGTGGTTTGGCCTAGAAATGGGTATGAAGGATCTTTCCAGGAATCAAAGTTGATTAAAATGTTCAATATTTTGATAGGGGGTTAGATAATATAGCTGTAAACATTTGCCAAACTCATTGAACTATAGTTTTAAAATCTGTGTACGTCACTCAATATAATTTTGTACCAGTACAAATTTGCAAAAGTGCAAGTATGAGCATTGGTATGAAACTAAGAGTATAGAGATGAACAAAAGGAAAAATTGAAAACTTTCTTGGGCAAATATAGCAGATAAATATTTTGCAGAGTGGGCTGGAGGGAAGCCAGATCTGGAAGTATACAGCTGATGAAGTCCTTGTTAGAGAAATCTGAACTTGGACACATTGTGAAGCAGAGACTAAGAATGAACGTCCAGGAACAAACAAGTCCACAGCACCAACCCAGTAGAGACCAGGAGGTTCAAGAAGAGTGAGAAAAATGCAGATAGGATCAGTCGAACATATTGAATGCAAGGGCAACATGCTTCAAGTCAACAAGAGTAAACTATTCTTGTAGCTACATCAGGCTAATTGTCCTGGTAATCCCTCTACACTTCTCGCGATTATTGTAAATATTTGACTCAAACTAATTCTATAGCAAACTCGATCATGTTCTCATTCCATTGGGTGGATTCAGTCATTTTCAGCTAATCTGAAGGTTGTCTTCATTAACTTCAGAAACCAAAGCTAATAATCATTGAGGACTTACTAGAAGCGAGCACTGGGCCCAGTACTCAACATGCATTAATTCATGTAATCTTTCTTCACCCACAAAATAGATATTGACAAGTGGTATTCCTATTTTATAAATGAAAAGCATGAGGTTCAATGAGTTTTTTTTTTTTAATTGCCTAAAGTTACTGAGCTAGGAAAGGAAAGACAAGATTCACACCCAGGCGATCAGAACTCAGAGTTGACCAGCAATACCTCTCCTTTGTCTACCTCCAGGAATTTTTCAGAGTGAAGGGGTGCTACTTAACTAATGTGAAATTTTAGACTCAAGGAGACGCTAGAATCCTTATACTATATGCAAATCTCCAGAAAACTACAGTAAGAAGTCAGGGCTGACTGTACACACGACCCAAAGTTTTGTTCATTTGTTCAGTCATTTAAGAGCCTACTATGTGCTAGGCATTGATTGCCACTGGAAAATTTAAAACTGCAAGCCAAAAATGGTTCTACTGTGCGTGGCAACACCACCCTCCAAAATGCACTTTCAACACTTTCAAACAACAAACCAGAAAACTGTAACCTTGGAACCACTAATGTCTCTTTAAGAAACTGGAAACTCAAATGTAGATTCTGTGTGGCCTCTACTAAAAATCTGCAGAGTGGCTGCTGCAGATATTCTTGTATAAGGTTGAACATCCCCTACCTGCTCAGGAAGCTGCCTCTGCTTCCCAAACAATTTCATCAAGCCCTATGATTACTTTGTAATGCAAAAATTGATCATGAATCAATGTTGCCTAAGCAACACATCTAAAATAATAAATCAAGACAGGCTCCTCAACAACAAAGCTCTGGAAAATTGCTGACATGTTAGCACTGACCGATTGCCAAGACATTGTTCTTCTGGGCTGGAGGGGGATGCAGGATGGATGACAAGGGGATACATAAACAGATACTCCAGATGAGCAGATTTGATGAGGCTGTACCAAGGGAAGTAGAATAAAACCGCAGGAGCAGCAGTGGCACAGAGCAAAAAGAGCAGACTTGAGTCCTGGATGAGAGAGCTCTCTGGGGGCCCTTTTATAAGGGTGCTAATCCAACTCATGAAGTCTCTACTCTCAGGATGGCCCCACCTCCAAATACCATCATATTTGGGGTTTTGTTTCAAGATATGAATTTGGGAGGAGATCCTGGCAGCATATAGCACTTGCTATATGTCAGGAGCTACACTAGATGCCTTCCACACGCTTCTTTACATTTAAAAATACATTCTTATTTATTCAATGACAAGTGTAGTCAGCAATTCTAAAAACGAAAACCCATTTTATATTCCAAATCAACCATTAGATGGGAGGGGAAAGGTATGTATTTAAACCTGTCTGACCTTTCCTTAGTTCAACTGGAACAAATGCATGATTTCACATGGGGAGCATGGCAGTCATATAAACAGCATATTAAACTCAATCATATGTAAAGTAGCCTGTTTTTCTATTCCACCTGGCAGGGTTAAATATCCCACTTTTAATTTCAAATGTTTCTTATGCAATCATCGCAATTACCACCCTATTCAACAGTAAAAAGAATTTTAAGTGTGGGTCACCTCTCCATCAAACAATCTATTTGAAATACGCAATTCTGACTTGGATTCCAAGGATAAATATTATCCTCCAAACAAGTCCAAGTTGCAGTTAATTCACAAGTATTATTTTGAAAACTGTGTGCCAATTGTATAATTGAATGACCAGGAAAATAAAAATTAGCTGAAGATATATAAGAATTAATTTAAAAGGTCAGTAAGATGGCTGGATATAAGATAATTATATAAATCAGTAGCTCTCCCATCAACCAACAGTGTCAATGGTCCTACTCGCAAAAGTATGTGTGTGTCTAGGAGGACCTTGATAAAAAGAATCTGACTTTTATATGAGGTAACTACAATATTACTGCCTAGGGCCTCCCTGGTGGCGCAGCAGGTAAGCACTGTGCTGTGGCGCTGTCAGGAGCGGCAACACGGGTTTGAAGCCCTGCCAGAGAGATACCCACATGGTGTGGCAGACCTCTCCTGCCTCGCCCGCTGCTCCCCTCAGCAGTGTATTTCCATCAATCTCCCTGTGCTGCTCCCCACTCTGTCTCTGGTGAATCCTCTCACCGCCCCAGACCTCTTCTTCCTTGCCCACTGCTCCCCTAAGCAGTGTATTTCCCTTGATCTGCCTGTTCTGCACCCCACTCTGTCTCTGGTGAACCCTCTCTCCGCCCCACGCCTTTGGCCTGTACCCCAGCTTGTATGCATAAATAAATAAAATCTTCAAAAAAATATTACTGCCTAAACACAAAAAAAATGATATATGAATATGCACCAAAATATTATTACTTTTATTTGTAAATACTTATGATGTGCAGACAGACACTGGGATAAGTATTTTACAGATACCATTTCTCGAAAGATTTTCTCAAACTCTACAACATAGTTTTTTTTTATTTTTTTTTTATTGTTATTTATGTCTTTTACATTTTGTATTCCCCTTGGGCAGCCCACCACCAATTCACCCATGATCCATCTCCATGGTCCCCTGTCTTCTCTCTTCCATTTTGTGCCCATATCCTCCCCTTCCCCCCCACCCACCGCTGAGTGTCTCTCTCCCACCCGGCCTCCCTATAGTCCTGTTATAAGTGAAACCATTTGATATTTTTCTTTTTTTTTCTGGCTTATTTCACTGAGTATGATCCCCTCTAATTCCATCCATGTCGCTGCAAATTGCATGTGTTTATCTTCTTTCCGTGATGAATAGTATTCCATTGTGTATATGTACCACATCTTCTTAATCCAATCATCTATTTTTGGACATCTGGGTTGCTTCTATACCTTTGCTATTGTGAATAGTGCCGCAATGAACATAAGGGTGCATGTATCCTTTCAGATTAGTGTTTTTGTGTCCTTTGGGTAAATTCCCAAAAGCGGTATTGTTGGGTCGTATGGGAGCTCCATGTTTAGCAGTTTGAGGAATCACCATACAGCTTTCCATAGTGGTTGGACCAGCTCACATTCCCACCAGCAGTGTAGAAGAGTTCCTTTTTCTCCACATCCTTTCCAGCATTTGTTGTTGCCTGTATTTTTAATGTGTGCCATCCTCTCAGGTGTGAGGTGGTATCTCATAGTGGTTTTGATTTGCATTTCCTTGATTATAAGTGATGTTGAGCATTCTTTCATGTATCTGTTGGCCATTTGCTTTTCTTCTTTGGAGAAGTGCCTTTTGAGCTCTTCTGCCCATTTTTTGACTGGGTTATTGGCTTTGTTTTTGTTGAGTTGTGTGAGTTCCTTATAAATTTTTGTTATCAGTCCTTTATCAGATGTATTGTGTGCAAAAATCTTTTCCCAGTTGGTAGGGTGTCTGTTAGTTTTGGTTAATGTCTCTTTAGCTGTACAGCTTTTTATTTTGATGTAATCCCATCTGTTTATCTTGTCTTTCACTTCCTTCGCTTTGAGGGATGTGTCTTTCAAGATTTTGCTGAGATGTGTGTCCTGTAGAGTTCTGCCTATATTTTCTTCTATACATTTTATGGTTTCAGGTCTTACATCCAGGTCTTTTATCTATTTTGATTTGACTTTTGTGCAGGGTGTGAGGTAGTAGTCTAGCTTCATTTTTTTGCATGTGGCTGTCCAGTTTTCCCAGCACCATTTATTGAATAGACTGTCCTTGTTCCACTGCATTTTCTTTGATCCTTTGTCAAAGATTAGTTGTTCATAGATATGTGGCTTTAATTCCGGATATTCTATTCGGTTCCATTGGTCTTTCTGTCTGTTTTTGTTCCAGTACCATGCTGTCTTAATTATTATGGCTCTGTAGTATAATTTGAAATCAGGGAGTGAAATTCCTCCGTTTTCTTTCTTTTTAGTTAGTAGGGCTTTAGCTATGCGAGGTTTTTTGTGGTTCCATATGAATTTCATCAGTAGATGATCTATTTCTTTGAAGAATGTCATTGAGATTTTTATTGGAATAGCATTGAATCTGTAAATTGCTTTTGGTAGGAATGCCATTTTGATAATGTTAATCCTTCCAATCCATGAACAAGGGATGCCTTTCCATCTTCTTGTGTCTTCTTCTATTTCTTTCAACAGAGTTTTGTAGTTTTCTTTGTATAAGTCCT
>PVIJ01014684.1:25292-39648 GCA_004024925.1 Scalopus aquaticus
TGCATAGAGGAATGCTACTGACTTTTGTGCGTTGATTTTGTATCCTGCTACTTTACTGAACTGGTCTATTATTTTGAGTAGTTTTTCTATGGAGTTTTTAGGGTTTTGTATATATATTATCATATCGTCTGCAAATAGAGACAGTTTAATTTCTTCCTTTCCTATTTGGATCCCTTGAATGTCTTTCTCTTGTCTAATTACTCTGGCTAGGACTTCCAGTATTATATTGAAAAGTAATGGTGAGAGTGGACATCCTTGCCTTGTGCCTGATCTTAGGGGAAAGGCCTCCAGCTTCTCACCGTTGAGTATAATATTGGCCGTGGGTTTGTCGTATATGGCTTTTATTATGTTGAGGTATGTTCCTTCTAGCCCAAGGATTTCAAGGGCTTTTATCATAAATGGGTGTTGTACTTTGTCAAATGCTTTCTCAGCATCTATTGATATGATCATATACAACATAGATATTTTTGTCTGTGATTTACAGATGTGGAAATTGATGTTTAGAAGAATAAAGCACATTTCCCATGATGAGAAACTTAGCATGAGAGCTTTCTAATATAAAATCTGGTTGTGTATCTGCCCTAATGAAAACCTTCTCTGGCTTTTGCTCTTGAAAGGGAACCAAATCTTTGCAAAGGTTGGCCTAAAGCTCCCTTCTTACCCCTATGGGCTTATTTCAAGCCACTCTTACCTCAAACTCCATGACTTAGAGATTAAACCTGACTGTCCTTACCCATCTGAGATAAGACTCAGCACTGTTGAAGTAGGAGGTCATCCCAAATTAGTAGAGAGGAGGTGTAGTTCCAAGTTCAACTGGCAAGGGGGAAAAAAATCCAGGTGAAACAGATTCTTCCCCAAAAAAGGAGAGTGTGTGTGTATTTATTAAGTTGAAAATGATAACACAACACAGAAGAAAAATACAAATCATTTTTCCTTTCACTTGGGAATATCCATGCAAAAATCTAGACAAAATACCATTAAACAAAATGCAACAGCACTTATCTCCACGACCAAATGGACTTTCTCCCAGGACTACAAGCATTTCTCAAAGGACACTCCCTGTCAACATAATCCATGGTATTAAGAGCGTATTGATAGAATGCTTAATTGGCAAACACTGGAAACTCTTGCACGGAGACAGAGAGAGTCCACAATACCTACTGAGATGTGTGTCCTCTGATTCTCACTGCCCGCACCCCATGTCCACTCTCCACTGGCTCCTCCACTCCACATGCCATGACCTGGCCTCCTTGGACTCCATTAGCAGCCTCCTTGGCCCTGTGGCTTCTGGAAGAGTGTTTTCCAAAGGAGACACTCACAGCTAATCTGGGACATGAGAAGAGAGTGGTCAGGGCCGTCTGGCATGTCCTCCTGTCTGTATGTAGTCAGTGTTGGATTCTTCGATCTAAGGCGCCACCCACCCTACACCCCTACTCTGGAGGAGTTTTTATAACTGCTTTCTTCACTTGCTCCTTCATTTCTAGGGTATTCATACAAACCCACTATAGCTCTCCCTAGGGTGCTACATCATCCCTAATTAGGTTTCCCTGGCCCTGTCCACACCTTGGGTATAGTCCATCCATTGCACTCTCCTCAGATATTCCTGTCCAGTCTTCCCTCTGGTGCCTGCCCTGAACCTGACCAGGACACCCAGGGTCATCATTACTCTTTAACACAGGTCAGCAGGCAGTGGCTAATGAACTTAAATAAGAGAAAGAAAGGAAAATCAAAATTGCTAAAGTGTGCCAAAGAAATAACTGCACCAACCAAGTTGAACCAGCAAGGGAGACTTCAAGGCTGTTGGAATAGGAGAGAGATGGAATTCAATTCCAAACACAGCAATGATTTCTGGACTTTTTTTCCCCTAGAAGAACTGGGGTGTAGGCCAGAGGTGCAGCAGGTGAGAGGATTCACCACAGAGTGGGGAGCAGAACAGGCGAACCTACTGAAATACACTGCCGAGGGGAGCAACAGAGAGACAGGAGGTCTGCTGCGCCATGTGGGAAGATCCCTGGCCAGGATTTTGAAGTGGGAGATGGGAGGAGATGGCTCTGCCACAGACCGTGCCTGAGGCAAAAAGCACAGAACCCATTCACTGTGTAAATAGGGGTTGTGGAAGAAAAATGCCAGGAGACAAAAAGAAAATAATGCACACCTCGAAAACATCATCCAACACACTATTGCCAGGTAGTTTTAGCAAACTATTTTTCAGCCTCCCTCTGAAAATATTAATATTTCCTCCTCTTTCAAAAAACCCTAGCCACAATTTCTGCAAGAGAATATTTCTACAAAGAGTTATAAGTTTCCATCTAATAAACACTACCAATTGAGAAATTCATAATACATGAAAGAAACCCTGAAGGCCATGAAATCAGATGGATTTAGAGTAATACCATAAGCCTTGTTGCGAAGAAAAATAGTTGTCAGGTTGATCTTTGAAGTAAAGAAAATAATGAAAGCAAGTGAACACAGTCTAAGGAAATTAAAATGGATTATCCTCCCCAAAATGGGATGATTAAATATGCTAACACACGCGGAATTCTGTTCTCTGCCCCGAGGCCTGTGTGCTTGAGGATTTGTACTTTGTTTTAGAAAAAGCCTATGATTGTTTGGAAGTGTTTTAAATGATGAAGGAGCAGAGATGTGAAGGATAACAAATGAAGCAACTGAAATTTCATATTTTATTGTGAATTGGGCCTGACTGAGCTCCTACTCAAAATATGACATAGGGAAAGAGCTTGAAAATAATATTAATCATGGATATGGGAGTACTTACGGTTATGAATTCTTCAAAGGCTTCAGAAAATCTGCAGTACATTTTCAGATAACCTTGTCTCTCAAGGTCCATTTAAAGAAATGTCCCAGGGTCAAGATCATCTAAAGGAGGGAACATTGTTTTGAATTATTACTTTATAAACTTTATAAAACAACACATAATAAAGGTAATTTGTCTTTAAGTAACTAACAGTGGCAGAGAGATTTCTTACCTATGGTATCATTAAATGCCAGATCACTGTAAGCTATTATCTTGGCATAAAGGTTTACCCTGACATTCACTATTTAAGCTCAATGAGTGACTGTGCCTCCTTAGCGAGGTCCTTCAGTGGCTTTATTCTTTGTGTGTGTGTGCATAGAAGAACTGCTGTGTAGGCCAGAGTTGTGAGGGTGAGAGGATTCACCAGAGACAGAGTGGGAGCAGAATAGGCAGATCAACGGAAATACACTGCCGAGGGGAGCAGCAGGCAAGACAGGAGAGGTCTGCTGCGCCATGTGGTTTAACTCCCTGGCCGGGGATGGAACTCAGGCTGTAGCAATGATAGCACTGAGACTTAACCCATAGGCCATGAGGGAGGTTCTCAGCTAGATAACAAACTCCATTTTAGCACCTTTTAGCTTTGTAGAAGTATTAAAATCTACCCATACCTTGATCTCGGACTTTCCAACTTCCAAACTCTGAGGAATTAAACTCCTATTGATTAAACCACAAAGACTATTTTGTTATAGCAACCGAATTGGACTAAGACAGGGACATTAATGGCAAAACTGGTGAGATCCAAGTAAAAGTCTAGAACGTGGTTACTAGTTACCAAACATTATCAATTGCTTAGTTTTGTTACATGCACCCTGAAGATGTAGGAGATTGACAATGGGCAAAACTGGGGAGAGGAATCTGCCAGAAATCTCTGTATTATCTTTGCAATTTTTCTGTAAGTGCGTATATTCTAAGTTTAAGGTGTAGACATAAGGTTACGTCACTTTCACAAATACTGTGATGATTAAAGGCAACACCGTAACAGCAAATACCAGATTCCCTACAAAGAAAAGCTGTGATTGAACTGGCTTCACCTTGGACCAGAGACATCACTCTCTGTTCATCGCGTCTTTCAACAAACATCAGTGCAGGGAAGAGAGGCGCAATAGCTCTTCCTCCCACCTGAGTCCCCCTTCGGAAGAGAGCAGCTGAAGTGTGCCCACTGCTAGAGTGATATTTGGTAGATGGGGCCAAGATTTATTGCCATCGGCCCAGTAAGTAACAGCTGTTTGCATTCCTTATCCCTCCATTGCCTCTTGAATGTCAAGTGTCCTAGCTGAAAGTGCATCCTTCATTTGGCTATGCCTGCTTCAAGAATTATTTGTGTGGCATTATCTCCTCCGCCACCAACCTCCACATCCAATCTTCCTCTGCTGGAGACAAACACAAAAGGAATGACAGTAATTCCAAATGTTACCTGGATAGAGCCAATTCATTCTGACGCATTTGATTATCTATCTGTGTCGCTAGTCAGGTAGACCTTGCCATTTCTCTTTCCTCCTGCCCTTTGGCCTCATTTAGTAGACACTTAGTGCTGAGAGGGAAGGTGTCTCATTGCACTTGCTCTCGGGAGCCCACCTGGAGGAGAAGCCACCAGTATCACTCTGAAGCCACTTTTCTGTCCTTTTACACATGTGTTTCTTAGCTCCTACCCTGTTCTTCATTCATCATCTCTCCTAAGAGGACCAGCTAAATAAATTCAACACCCTGAGGTGCTCATTTCTCACTGAAAGGTGAAGGCAAAGCACTACTGTGGTGGAAAAAGCAGCAGGAGGAGACAGAGAGAGAGAGCCAAGGGCGTCGCCTTCCCCACACACACAGGAGCATCCAGGCACCTGGAAGAAGCCAGGTGGAGCTTGTTGCAGACACAAAGTCCACAGTAACCCCCACTTGTTTTCCTGTCTGCAGATTTTTCCTCTTTCATACCTCTGCTTTGAGTCTGTCACCATTAGGCAAAGATTTATGCCCGCAGTAAACACTGGTTCATCACCGGCCAGTGACATGTGGCCTGCAGCCTCCCTGTCTCCAGGCACCTCCTGCCCCCGGCCCCTGCCCACCGAGCTCAGTGTGGGGTGGTCCAGAGCCCATGTGCCCCTGTGTCTGTCACCCTGGCACAAAGCTTCCAGCAAAGTTCAGTACAAGTGACACGTCTGTACTGAGGATTTAGATTTGGAGATTGGTGACGCTTGGCATTTTCCCTCCATGATGAAAAAGCGAGGAATTGACAGAGCAAAATGCTCTTTCCCTCTCAACCCTTCCTGACACTTCCTGCCAGAATCTCAGCTCCCTGAGGCTGGGACACATCTCTCCTGTTGTCCTGACAACTAGCACAGGCCCAGCCCCCAGAGCAAAGGCAGCGCTGGCGCACAACACTGAGAACCCTTAGCCCAGACTCTGCTCCAAGGGCTCTTGATGCCCTAACTTAACCTACCCTCCTAATAACTCTGAAAGGTGGAAACTACCATTATCCCCTACTACAGGTGAGAAAATGAAGGCCAGAGAGCTTAAGAGCATCTCCCAAAAACACACAGCTAGGGAAGATGGAGATAGGGCTCAGATTCAGGCAGTCTGAAGGCTTCTTTCCTCTTTCCAGCTAGGAGTCTCAAGCCATGGTGTAAACTAAGATGAGGGCAAGGAAGGTAAATCCCCCAGCAAGCTGGAAAGAAAACAAATCAATTTCTATACAAAGCAAGTATCAGACAAGAAAGCAAAATGCTGGCTCACAAAGAATCTTTTCTAAACAAATAGTTTTTGTTTGCTTGATCAATAGAACAAGAGAGAAATTAACGTTGTACCAAAAGCCCAGGCTGGTTATAGTGATATAGGGTACAGACTTTTTTCCTTTGGTAGCAGACAAATGAATAGAGTCCAACGATGGCAAATTCCACAAATGTAGCTACAGAAAGGAACAGTCATCTGCATCATCCCAAGCCCGTCTACCTTTATGCACATGCTGTTCCTCTGCCCGGAATGCCTCCCAGTGAACAAGTGTGCCCTCACCCAGAAGATCTAGGGTAGACATGGCCTGCTTTGTGTTTTCCCCAGTCTCCTTCTCTGTGATTCCAGATAATTCTGATTTTACTCTCTGCTGTATAATCATCCTGCTTCAGACTGTAGGGATTGGAAACTCCAATATCATGAGACCAAGAAGGTGAATGAGAATGAGCCATGAGACAGCAGGGAATGGTGGGGAGTGGAGAACAGAAGAGAGCCTGCCCTGGAAAAGGGAGGAAGCCTCAGCTCTAGCCAACTATGGACAATGAGGAGTGCTGATCCGGGATCACAAAATATTCTGCGACTTTTTGAGAGAAACCAGTTGTGATGGTTAATTTCAGATGACAGTTTGACTGGGCTAACAAGGCCCAGATAGCTGGTTACACATTATTTCTGGGTGTGTCTCTGGGGGCATTTCTAGCATTTGAATTGGTAACCTGAGTAAAGAGAAGCCTCTCCCCTGTGGGCGGCCCTCATCCATTGTATTCAGAAGGTCTGAATACAGCCAGGTGAAAACAAAGAGGTGAAGGAAGGGAGAATCTGCTCTGGGCTGGGGAGCCCAGCTTCTGCCCTGGACACCAGAGCTCCTGATTCTGGAGTCTTCAGGGTCAGGCAGGGACTTACCCATCAGCTTTCTCAGTTGTCAGGTCTTTGGGTCTGAACTAGCTACACCACTGGCTTTTCTTGAACTTTTGGCTTACACACAGCCGGTGATGGTTCTTCTCACCCTCTTTAATTGTGTGAGCCAATTTCTTCTCAGAAGAAATTTCTTCTCAGAAAAGTCTCTCTCTGTATCTGTATCTATCTTATTGATTCTGTTTGTCTGGAGAATCCTGACTAGTAATCTGTAAATGACCAAACCAGGTGTTCCGATCGTGCCCAGAAAACCAAACTATGAATCATGAGAATTGTCTTTACATGAAGGAGTTTGAACTAGCCATCAACGGAGTCGGCAAGACAGGCACCCCAAAACAACTGGCTCCCCAAATGGCTGGAGTGCTGGTATTTTATAATAGGCAAAGTGTTACAGGGCAGGGAGAGGGGCACCCCAGGACCCCCAAACCTGCCTGTTCTAAACAGGTTCTGCCAAGACAAAACACATAAGGCCTTTAGTGGAAAGAAACTTTAATACCATTGTTCTGGTTGACTGCTGATAAGAATGAGAAGCCCAAGAAAGGGCATCACCTCAAACCCTAAAAAGGCCAAAAGGGCTTCGCCTTAGACCTCACCTGGAATTTACAACCACCAGGAATTTACAACCGCTCTGCTAGCCCAAAAGACAAACGGTGGTCGGTGGCCACGTCAGCCTAAGGAATTGAAATCTAAGCAACCCCTTATAAGCCCGCCTTCACTGCCGACCGGGGCCGAAGCCCCACCGACCTCTTGCTGGTGCATTTGGCTTCTGCCCGAGAGCCTCCAAATAAACTGCTCTCACTCCATTTCTCTCTGTCTGTCTTCATTTCAGTTCCGCGGGACAGAACAACAATTAGTGTGTAATTCAAAAAAGACAATGAATATAATTTCCAAATCAAGTACCCAAAGTTACCCATCACCTCATGGGTAAAAGTCCACCCAAATGGGATTGGTCCAAAGCAAGGCCCAAAAGCCTGACACAGGTCTAAAACACCTTCCAGTGGGGACCCATAGAAAAGGGTCAGAAGCAGTTAAACTAATATCGGGCAAATGAGGAGCCCCACATTGGGCACCAAAACTGATAGCGGGCAAATGGGGCTTCAAAGTTTGGCCAACGGCAGTGCCCAAATTGCTTACCGGTTACTATCTTGGTTTTGCACCCGCGCGCACAATTGCAAGACTACTCAGGCTTAGGGATAATAACAAAGGGATTTATTTAATAAACAGGAAAAAAGCAACGAATTACTAAAGTCAACATATGGCCGTTTACCTCACTTAAAGCAATGTCCAGTCCTGTAAGTCCCAGAAAAGTAACAAAGGTGGTGTCTTCCCGCCACTGCTGATGTGGAGCTCCTCTTCCAAACAATAGGCCACGTTTCCTTCCTTCTTCTGCAGAAGCACAACAATCAGACTGTAGGCCAAGTTCCAACTCAAGAGGACAACATAAAACACAACAGAAGACGCTCCCAAAACTGTCATGGTGCCCCAGCATAGCACTAGGCCAACAACACTGCAAACAGCAACTACAGCAGCCAGACGGCCCAACAGACTGCACTCGCGCATTTTAGGAAGGCGCCCGCTTCAGGCCTCTGCCTTCTTCCTTCGGCTGCAGTAAAGACAAAACTGGGAGCAGTTTCCATCGCTCAGCTACTTGCAAAGCCTCCAA
The DNA here is from genome assembly GCA_004024925.1 of Scalopus aquaticus. Lineage (NCBI taxonomy): Eukaryota > Metazoa > Chordata > Mammalia > Eulipotyphla > Talpidae > Scalopus > Scalopus aquaticus. Next base: position 33,398 of record PVIJ01014684.1, read on the forward strand.
AGTCTCTGGCCCCAAAGTCGCTGGCCCCAAAGTCACTAAAGATTCCAAAAACGCTCAATCTATATCCCGGCAGCTCAAAACTTCTGGCGTCTGGTTTCCAAACTCTCAATCTGGCGGCTACATTTTCTGCCGCTTCTTTCCCTATATCATGGCGATTGCGTCCTCTATTCCTTCAGCGTGGCAACCGCCTCTTCCTCTACATCATGGCGACTGAATTCCCCTTCTCCTTCAGTCCCTTTTATATCTCATCAGACTCTCCACCCCAAAACTGCAAACTTAGCATTTTCCCTGGGGCTATTCATTTGCATCAGCAAACCCCCTCCAGGGGTCATGACCTTTACCGGACTTTGGACTCCCCCGGTTACAAGACAAGTCTGTGAGAAAAAGAGCAAAATCAAATTCAAGATCCACGTTGCCACTGTTAAACTCCCCACGGGTCTCTCCCCCACATCTGTCTCAATCAGGCCAGGCCAGTGCAGCTTCTTCACATGTCCCTCTGCTCCGTGTGCCTCTTCTGGCCTCCATCCTGCTTCCTTCCTTCTCCAGCCTCCTCTCTTTCTCCAGCTTCTTATCTCCCCTGCTCAGCTCCGCCCTCCCTTGGGTAAGCAATTGGGGCACTGCCTTTGGCCAATTTTGAAGGCAGGGAACCTGGAACACTCCCTTTTCCTGGGGGCCACCCTGTTACAGAAGCAATGTGGAGGACACGACAGGCAGACAGGCCGCTGCCCTGCAGAGGGACAGGGTTGCTGCCTACACGGGGCACCTGCTTAGGCACACACAGGTGGGCTGCCCCAGCCATTGCAGAGATTGCACTGATATAGTCTTCTCTTTGGAGGGGGCTCGTTCCTTCCAGGAGTGGTTTGTTTGCTCTTGATATTGAATAACTACGAAAAATTTGAAAAAGGCTGGAGATTCTACAAAGGCCCTCAGTCTCCATCTTTACCCCTGGTCTGCACTCCTGACACTACTTGTGTAACAGGGTGGTTCCCAGGAGAAAGGGTAGGGTGGAACTGGGAACCTGGGACACACCCTTTCTCCTGGGGACCACCCTTTACGCTTGCTGCTGTCTGATACCTGCTTGGACCTTACGCTTTGTGATCTAGGCATTGCTATAGTTGGGTTAATGGTTATGTTAATCCCTTCTACCCCCGCCTCCTTGTGTGAATCAAGTTCTATCCTTTTTTAAGTTCTATTTCCTCCATCATTGGCATATAATATTTTTAAGGTTTTAAATACTGTGTGGGCCACCAATAACCTCTGCATACTGGATACTTGCTTATGTACTTGCTTCTGAAATGAAATATTAAGCCCCTTAGAGTTTCGAGAGCATTTGAAATACAGGCTTTAAAGTCTAGGCTTTGCTGCTTACCTGGTGGAGTGACACATGACTTAACCTCTCTGTGCCTCAGTGTTCTCATCCTACACAAATTTGGAGGAATAATAAAATCTATACCCTCGTGTTGTTTTAAGTCCATTAACTCATAAAAGCAAAGTAATTAGAATAGTGCTTAGCACAGGGTAAGTACCCAACAAGTATCAGGAACACCAGCATCATCACCACTATCATTGTTATCATCAACAAGATCATCTTAATATCCTCAGTGCCTAGCCTAATGCCCAGTGTGTAATTGCTTTATTAGATGCTTATTAAGTTGAGGAGTAATACTAATGTTTGCATAGAGGGTGAAAATTAAAATATTACAAGATGCAGACAAGAAACATCAAATCTGATAATATCTTCCAATTGCTTCTAGATCTCCAAGGCACACTGGCTGTAAGGTCAGGTGTGTTTCCAGATAATTGAGTAGGAACTCATTTATTAAACAAAACTATCTACAACTTGGATGTGTTTACTACCTTCTTGTAATAAACCTATAGATGATAATAATAGAAAACTAGCTAGCTAAAAGAGTCACCTTCTCAAACTTCCTCGCAGTGATAAGATACCATTCTGGCCAATGTGACATAATAGATGGATGTCCCTGGGGAACGTGCCCCTTCCAAAAGCAAAGATTCTCAAGGAGAAAGTGCTTTAACTCTTCACCCTCCCTTCTTTCTGCTGGGAATGCAGAAATAATACCTGAAGCACAGCAGCCATCTTGAAAGTATGAGAACAAAAATCATCAGTTCTATGGATGTGGATTTTTGGAGTCGATGGAGTGTGGGGTTCTTGGGTTCACTCTGGGAAAGGTTTCACCAGAGCTCCCCTTTCATCGGCATGTGGTGAGTTTCTCAGGTGAGTTTCTCCATGAGCTAGAGACGTCAATTGTATTTAAGAAACAGGTTTATTAGGGAAAGAGACAGAGAATAGAGAACACCTGCATAATCACAGGTAAGCAGAAGGAGAGCTGCCCCGTATCATTGCAGAGATTGCATTGCAGAGATATAGTCTTCTCTTTGGGAGGGGCTCCTCCCTTCCAGGAGTGGTGTGTTTGTTGTTAATCATGTAGGATTAGAAAGGAGATTGTCCTGACACTCCTTACACTCCCTATAGCCTCTGAAACCTGCTTGAAGTGATTATGTTAATCCCTTCTACCCCCACCTCCTGTGTGGGTCTGGTTCAAATCTTGTTATCCCTTTTTTAAGTTCTATTTCCTCCGTCACTATTACAGCATAACTGACTGTATTCCCTCTGGACTGTTTACCTCTTCTGGTCACATGAAAAAAAAAGTTACAATGTTTAAGTCACTATTTATTACATGCAGCCAAATGTACTCCCAATGGATACTTTGACAGGTAAAATCTAAAATTAGAATTTCTGAAGTTGGTCAAGAGTGCCAAAGGGTTTTATTTGAAATACCAGGAGGTTGCTCAGGCCAAGAGGTTAGAGTTTCTTCTGATAATTGTTCCTCCATCATCCCCCACCACCAACCCTGAGCACACATAAATGGGAGACTGTGTGTCTAAAAGGGGAAGAATAAGAGCGGGCTTTGGAACTTGCAAATCTTTGTGAAAACCTGACTCCCTCAGTAAAGATTGGGTCAGGAATCATGCTTTGGGATGTTAGCATTCGTCCCAAAGCTATGAGGGGTTCTGCCCTGATGAGTCAGGGAACATGAGATTTTCTCTCTTATACCACTCTGCCACGTTAGCAATTCTCAGTCCTTTCGGCAGTAGGAGGGAGGGACTTAAGAAATGCATCAAGGAGATTTCTAATCTGGATCTCCATCTGCATTTCAATTTTTAGAAATGCATTGAAAAGGCTTCCTATGGTGGGAAATTCACAAAGTGGTACTTGACCCCATTGCGCTCAAACTCATATCCTAGGAGTTGGTTTAAGGTCTTAAATCCTCTTGGGGACATCTGATTTATCTCCTGAGGCTGAGATGCCTCCTGAGACCCATAATTATCAGAAAATTTGTCTTTATTGTTCTTGTTCCTATTTCTCATTGGAGACAGAATAAGACAGCTAGACATTTAGGATTTTATAAGAATGAACATGTCAGAGTTTTGGACAGGTCTTCGTGAACATTGCATGAGGCATATCTGAGTGAAATTTCCAGCCCAGCTTTAGGTTCAACATCTGGTCAACATGTCCACTGTATTCTCCAACTCAGTGCTCTTTGTCTTAATGTTACAGGGCAGGGAGAGGGACACCCCCAAAACCCCAGACCTGCCCTGTACTAAATGGGTTCATCCATCCGCCGCATCAATGCAAAACATATAGGACCTTTTGTGGAAACAGACTTTAATACAATTAGAAAAGACAGAGAACAAAGAATATATTTTCTAAGTCAAGCGCACAATGTTAACCAACTCCTCGTGGGTACAAGTCCATCCAAACAGGATTGGCCCAAAGCAAGTCTTGAAAGCCTGCCACAAGTCTAGAACAGCTTATGGCAGGGACCCACACATAAGGGTCAGAAACAGCCAGACAATTCTGGGAGGAACCAAAATACCTCTCGGCAGGGACCCATCCAAAAGGGTCAGAAACAGTCAGACAATTCTGAGAGGAACAGAACAAAATCAAAACCAAAATCAACATAGCTATTGTTAACCTCTCCACGGGTCTCTCACCCACATCTATTTCAATCAGTCCAGGCCAGTGCAGCTTCTTTACAAGTCTCTCTGCTCCTTGGGCCTCTTCTGGCCTCCATCCTGCTTGCGTCTCCTCCTGTCTTCTGTCTGTGTTCTGTGTCTCCTCTGTGTGTGTCTTCTGTGTCTTCTCAAGCTTCTTATCTCCTGCTCAGTTCCACCCTACCTTGGGTGGAACAGGGAACCTGGGACACACCCTTTCTCCTGGGGACCACCCTGTTACATTAATTTACAGTGCAGTCGCTTTAATGGAGGACATGGGAGCCATGACGAAATTATGAAATCAATGTTTTTCATATCTGCCCTCAGATCTGCCCTGCCAAATGCTCCCTTTTGTTTTCAGCTCCCCCACCTTCCTCACCTGCTGGTGAAACAAGGCAGGAGTGAAATGATGGCCAAGATTAGCCCTGGGCAGCTCCAAGTGCAGGAGTAATTCGTGATGAGGAAGAAAGTGTCCCCAACGGTCGGGAGAGCCTCCCAACAGTGTAAGCCCCGGTGATTTGAGAGATAGAAGGGGATGGGAAGGAAGGAAACCTCTGAGAGGTGACAGAGCTGCTGGTCTCAATAGTCCTTGAGCAAACAAACCTTGATTAAAGTCTCTCAAAGGGGAATGAGGGAGGACAGCCAGCAACCTCCTTCCTGAAGGGGCTCCAAGGAAGTGTACTCTTAGAGAAGGGAGATGAAGAATTGATGATTTTCCTTTAAGAGGACAGAATGGGGAAATAAAACCATTTACTCTGGTCTCCCATCCCCCCTAAGAAGTCTCTGACTTAATAGGTAGGCTCCTAAGGAGCAGAATGTCAGAGCCTGAAGCTCAGAGAGATTAGATAGAATTTTGGCCTATCCCCCTGGTGTGTGCACTCCCCTGGGTGCCACCAACTAGTAGGATTTTGTGCAGGAGCTAGGCCTGGGGAGTAAGGACTATATCCACACAATCTTAATTCATCTGTAAATCATTTTGCATAATAGCCATCTTATAAACACTGATTATTGATTTATAAAATATTTATAAAGTCCCTGGGGAGGAAGATGACAAAGCAAGATTTTAAAGACACAAATTATCCTCTATAAGAATAGAAAATCAATGCTAATGTTTCAAATTGATAGCTGAGTTCACTGATAGCAGAGAATAGGCATCATATGCATATTATTGTAAACACAGAGGGAACGAAACTTGTACAAGCAGTAACACCTCTGCACCACAGTATTTCGGTCTGGCTCAACAAGGCTCAGGTGACCCCTCTAGTGGACACCAAAGACTCTCCCACACCTGACTCTCCACTCTGCTTGGAATACCTGAATGTCCTATCCGTGATTTTCCTTTCATGTGGAGATTGCTGCCTCCCTTTCTTAATGTGGTGAGCCCTACTCAAACCCTTCAGCTTAGTCCTTCTTCTGATTCCCATGAAGTCATGACTATTCCTCGATTTAACAGAAGGTCACATCACACCGACCACATGGTCAGCTTTGGAAAGGGCGAGGGCGCAAGAACCAAATAGAGGTAGTTCTACTTTTGGGAATCTACCCAAAGGACACAAAAACACTAATCCAAAAAGATTCATGCACCCGATGTTTATTGCGGCACTATTTACAATAGCAAAGGTATGGAAACAAGCCAGATGCCCAAAAATAGATGATTGGATCAAGAAGATGTGGGACATATACACAATGGGATACTATGCAGCATTCGCGTGCAATTCGCAGCAACATGGGTGGAGTTAGAAGGGATCATGCTCAGCGAAATAAGCCAGAAAAAAAGAGGAAAATATCGAATGGTGTCACTTATTACAGGAATTTAGAGAAACCAAATAAGAGAGAGAGATTCAGCGAGGGAGAGAGAGGATAAGGGTTCAAAAGGGGGAGAGGGGAGCACAGGGGACTGTGGTGATGGTTCAGGGGTGAATCAGTGGTGGGTAACCCACGGGGAATACACTGTAATGTAAAAGAGACAAATAATAATAAATAATAAAAAAAAAGGAAAATACTTAAGGAATGAAAAAAAATAGAGGTAGTTCTAACATTCTTGCTGAAAATGTGGGCAACAACCTTTTCCCACCAAAGTTAGAAGAAAACAGCCTTCCCTCTCCTGGTGCCCATCTTGTCTGCGGGGGAAGAAACATGCCTGAGCCCAACACAGAAGAAAGTCAAGTCGAGAGAGAGAGAGAGAGAGAGAGAGAGAGAGAGAGAGAGAGAGAGAGAGAGAGAGAGAGAGAGAG
>PVIJ01014685.1:0-20396 GCA_004024925.1 Scalopus aquaticus
ACAAGCCCCAGCCCTTCCCACTTAGGACTGAATGATCATGACATATTTGTCAACGTACCTCCTTGCCTTGCCCAGGGCAGACATCACTAATCAATCAGCCTCCATGCTGAGCCCTTGAATGGTTCAGGCAGAAATCAGAGGAGGCTGCTTCCCTCCCTGATCTAGTCCCACCTCCTAGGAATGTGCACTTGGAGAGGGAGTCACTTACAGTCCCTGAGCCTCATCTTTGTGTCAGGGGTGGTGAGTCACCAGACTGGGTGCAAGGCCAACTCTACCCTCAGGGAACTTAGGTCCACTGTGAGGACTGAAGTCTGTGAAGCAGCTGGCACCCAGCCTGCATCACAAGTAGGAGCTGGAGAAATCCAAGCTACACTGTACTGAAAGGGTGAAAATCAAACGAGGTGCTTTTTCAGCCGCCTGCTTTACTTCCTTTTGTCCTAGTTCATCCTTCCAATAATCCGGGGAATGTTTATTCCTGCTTCTTGCATAAGGGAACTGGTCCCAGAGAGGTTGAGTGATTTGCCCAAGGTCACACATCTAGCCTGTGGCAGGGCCACGACTGGCTCCCAAGTCACCTAACCCCATCCAGTGTTTACTGAGGCACAGCTGTCTGCTAAGCTTGAAGGGGAAAGGCAATAAAACAGCTAAACTTGAAAGTCAGGTTAGAAAACACCCTGAATTACTTGGTGCTGCAGTAGAGGAGGCGTGTGTTAACCAGAGAAAGTGGACCAGCTCTGAAACCAGACACTACTACCTGTGTGTCTGTGTAGGTTGCTTAGCCTAAGTTTCTATTTTTTCACTTGTAAGAATGCATAGTGTTTACCATATAACAGGCTCTCAGTGAGACCTGTTAGTTTTTGAGTGCAAAACCGAGCTGAGCTTCCGAGCTGTCAAGGCAAAAGTGGAAGAGGTAGAACCCAAATCTTGATGCCCTCCCTATGCAGGGATTCTTTTCCTTACCCAAAGCCCAGTCAGTCACTGGCTACATAGCAAATGCCCTATTCTGCCCTGGGGTAGCCTGGAGTGGGCCTGTCTGTAGTCCCCCTCTGCCCTCTCCCACCAGGAGTCCTGGAGATGGAGCGTTTGCAATTCATCCAGCAAAACAAGACGGTGTCCCAGCAGATCGGGTCTAACACGTACTACGCAGCACGACTGTCCATCTGGTGGCAGATTCCTCAGTACTTGCTCACTGGGATCGGTGAGATTTTTGCCAGCATCGCAGGTACCCCGAACCCCGTCCCCAATCTCGTAGCAGTGAAAGGCAGGGTCCTATGATGAGTCTCTGGAGCTCATCTGCATGGAGGGAGACGGAGTTTTCTAGTAGGGCTATATCCACCTGGTGGGGATTTAGCAACACTTAGTTTGTGTCAGGCACCAGAAAAGCAGCGGCGACCTGTATGTGAATAAGACATTCTACTTTCTCCATACCCGCTCCCCCTGCAGTATTCCCTACCCTGTCTGTGCAGTTGCTGTTCCCTCTGCCTCAAAGGGAAAGTGAGCTTTGATTTCCTCTTCAGTTCCATGCCTAAATGCCACCTCCTCCAGGAGGCCCTCGGCAAGGGAGCTTGCTGACTGCGCCCCCAGCTTTGCCCATCACTGTCGCTGTGTTATAATCATGCAATTATATGTTTGCTTCCCTGCAGCCTGGGGCAGGCTTTTCTCAGTTAAGAAGCAGGGACAGACCCAGCTGCAGGCCCAAGGCTAGAACAGGGGGGTTCATACAGGCTGGGGGGCAGAGGATCTTCCTGTAAAAACCCAGGAGTGAAGCAGTGTTGGGAAGCCCCAGGCAGAGCAGGTGAGCCTCAGCAGGTGTCAGTCGGGAAGTACCTGCTGCCAAGGGACCTGAGCAAAGGGCCAGCCTTGGGCTTAGAGCAACAGCCCAGCCCGAGAGGCTTGCGGGAGGGAAAGGAGCCCATTAGAGGGGTTTAGACAGAGGCTCCTGGAGACAGGGCAGTGGGGAGGCATTTGCAGGGGCCGGGCAGGAAATGACGGGGTGAAGGGTAAGGGGTGGGGTCTGGGGGTGGGGTGGGAGGGGGATTGGTCCAGGTCATTGGGAACAGAGAGGAGGGCAGACATTGAGAATTCGGAAGTGGAATCAACATGATTTAAAGAAAAAGGGAGGGGAGGGAGAAAAAAAAAACTTTTTCATAAAAAATAAAAACAATGAAAAACCAAATAAAAACCATCAGAAAAACAAAATGGTAAGAACGACAGATTTGGTGATGACGCTGAAGGTGGGCGAGAAGTTGGGGGGCGGTGAAGATGGTGATAGTTGGGGTGGGGGCAACCTCTGGCACGGAAATGGGAGACCCAGGGGCAAGGGGGACAGAGCTCAGGGGCAGGCAGGGTGGGAACGGTGGGTGGAGGTGGGCTTCGGGGAGAGCAGGGCGGGGTTGAGGGGCGCCCTGGAGCACGGAGGGGGAGGTCACCGGGAAGCCAGGGTGAGGCTGGGTGGGGGCGCTCTATGCAGGCGGGGGCCTCTGTCTGCTCCTGCACCACCCTGGGTCCCCTCCTTCCCCCCTCTGCAGGCCTGGAGTTTGCGTACTCAGCGGCCCCTCGCTCCATGCAGGGCGCCATCATGGGCATCTTCTTCTGCCTGTCGGGGGTGGGCTCGCTGCTGGGCTCTGGCCTGCTGGCCCTGGAGACACTGCCGAAGGGCTGGATGCACTGCCCTAAGGACTTTGGTGAGTGGGGGCAGGGGGCCCTGGGAGTGGGGCCGGGTGGGGAGGAGGAAGGCATGGCAAGAAGACGGCCACTGCCAAGTGCTCTGAGCCCTGGCAGAAAGGAGAAGGCTGGACTCGGGAGAAGGGGTTCCAGTGCAGACGTGGCCAGTCCCTCACAGCATGGCCTCCCTGCTGGTGCTCAGTCTCCCCAAATATCACAGAGGAAGCCTTGAATTCAGTGGCAGGCAGGGCCCTTCCTACATCTGGAGCCTGCCCTTGCACCCCGGGACCTGTGTGTGAAGCTAACTGGGAGTCAGAGCCCCAGGGCAGCGACGCTTCAAGGCTCTCCACCCAGCTCTTCAGACCCACCCACCGCCACACTGCTCCGTGGCCAGCCCCCAGGGAGCCCTGCCCTGACCCAATGCTACCCTCCTCTCCCCAGGGAACATCAACAACTGCCACATGGACCTCTACTTCTTCCTACTGGCTGGCATCCAGGCGGCCGCGGCCCTGCTGTTCATCTGGATCGCGGGTCGCTACGAGAGGGCAGCTCAGAGCCGTGCCCCCTAAAGCTCTGCCAGCAGGGACAGGGGCTGAGGCGTTCCCAACCCCACCCCCTCGCTTCTGTCTCCCGGACCAGACCGCAGAGTCTCAGCTGGTTTTCCTTCTCCGTTTATTCTGTACCCGACATCAGGATGAAATGGTTCCCATAAATAAGGGGCGTGAGCCCCTCCTCATGACCGTGGTCCATGACAAGGTCGGGGCTGGGGCCTGGGCAGGAGTCCATGGGAGGGACCAGGCGGGGGGCTTGGGTCAAGCAGCACCAGAGGAGGAGCAGAGGCCGCCGGGCTGTGGCAGCGCCGCAGGGCCAGGCCGGCTGGGGAGGGGTCAGGAGCTGCCCCGGATCCTCTCCATGTAGCTGCGCAGCTCCTCGGGGTCCTTCAGCCCCATGTCCTCACACACCCAGCGGATGTCCTCCTCGCCCGCCACCAGGATGGACTGCACGGCAGGGGCCCCCACAGGCTCCTCCGGCAGCTGGGCTGGGGGGGCTGGCGCGAAGGTCACAAACTCTACCCGCTTCCGCCGCCCCCCGGCTTCCTTCCGAGCCAGGGTGCTGGAGGAGCCGGTGGTCCCCCCGGCAGGGGCAGGGGCAGGGGCAGGGGCAGGGGCAGGGGCAGGGGCAGGGGCAGGGGCTGGAGCCGGAGCCGGGGCCGGGGCCGGGGGCTCCCCTCCTCCCCCACTCTCGCAGGGGCAGCTCCCCTCTCCTTTGGGGGGGCCAGGGGACTGCCGGTCTAGCTGGCGGCTCAGTTCCTCCTGATCAGTGCCCAGCCAGACCCAGTTGTGGGGCTGGGGGGAGGCAGGGTTAGCGGCGCTGTCGGGGGGCTCCTTGCGCTGGTAGCGCAGCACGAAGACCACACCATTGACCAGGAAGATGAGGATGGCCAGGCAGAAGATGCCCAGCAGGGCATACATGCCCAGCTCCAGGTCAGTGACCCGCTGAGGGGCAGGGACCATCTCCTCCTCCTCCTCCTCCTCCTCCTCCTGCCCCCTGGCCTCAGTCTCCTCCTTCCCGGCCTTCTCTGGCGGCTCAAACTTGCCCCTCACACCCTCGCTGCCCCGCGCACTGCCCGCTGCCTGCCGTTTACCACCCTTGCTGGCTTCCGTGGCTGGTGCGCTCCCGGCAGGGCTGGATGGGAGGGCGGGAGCCGGGGTGGGGACGGGGGGCAGCCCTAGCCAGGCAGTGCCAGAGGCCAGGGGCACACGGTGGCGGCCCCGGCGGCAAGGCTCGGGCGGGTGCAGAGACACGTGCAGGGGCAGCCCCTCGGGGCCCGCCCCACTCACCACCACCCCAAGCTGGGCGCCCCGCTCCTCGGCGGGCAGGATGGCACCGGGCTCCTCGGCTGAGACGGACAGCCCCAGGTCACGGTGGTCGTAGAGCTCAGCGGGGGCCAGGGTGTGGTCAGAGAAGGACAGCCACAGGGAGAGGGCCACCTCCTGCGGGGCACACGGACACAGCAGAGACACGCGAGGGCACGCATGCACACAGAGACCACTCCCACAGAGACAGGCCACACGGAGGGGAGAGACCAGAGAGAAACAGACACAGGCAGATGGACAAAACACAGGGAGAGAGGGGACATGCGTCAATCACCTGTCTGCCACTCAGCCCCCGGGGTCTGAGGTATTGGGAGTGTCCTCAGTTAGAGCCAGCTAAGCCACCTCCCACTGCCACACTGCAGCCAGCCACTGCTTGATTACCTCCGGTCACAGAGAGCTCACTACCTCACAGGCAGTCAGTCCTCATTCTGAAAACCCTAAGGTGTCATAACCCCCAGCCCCCGAGCTTGACCTCCTCCCCCTGATCCCCAGTTGTCACCTGTTTTGGGGCAGGAAGGGCTGACTGTGCCCAGCATGTGGCTGTGACCTCCCCTGGGTGGGCAGTGCCCCGGCTCAGGGCCAGTGAGATGCCCATCACCGGCTGGACCCGTAGCTCCAGCACCGAGACCTTGTCATCTGTCACAGCCAGCGCCTGCTCTCCCAGGATGGAGTCAGACAGCGGGGAACGCACCTGAGGGCGAGAGGGAGCTGAAAGCGGGGGTCTCGACCTCTGGCGTCTAAGAGACCCCAGCACCCCCACCACCCAGTCTTATACCTGTCTGCACCCCAATCCCACACATTCTCCGCAGCTCTCCAGACCTGGCCCCCACATACCCACCCCCCCGCCCTTCACACTGGAGGCGCCCCCCACGACACGGCTACCCTATTCTCACCCAATTCCCAATTCCACTGGGCTCGGCCCCTCCCAGGTAAACGCGGGTCCTTCGTTAACACTTCGCACCTGCCCTGAATAATCAATCTGGAGCCACCTACGCCCTTCTGGGGGGGGGGGGGATCGACTCACCTCGATGGAGGTGACGCCGGGCTCCCGACCCACCAGAACGCGACCCGCCTCCAGCGAGGCTACGCGCGGGTCCTGCACGTGGGCGTGCGGGGCCACGAGGTGGGTCACGTCCAGCAGCCAGTCTGGGCCAAGCAGGTGGGTGAGGCGGCGGCCGCCGTCCAGCGGGTGGGCCGCAAAGGGGACGAGGAAGCGCACACCCGCACGCTGGTACTGCAGGCGGCAGCCCCGCGCTCTCCGCTCAGCCTCCTCCGCCGCCGCCACAGCCTCGGGCTCCGCCGCCCTGGGGGTGGGAATGGGGGGCTAAGGGCGGGGTCAGCGCGGGCCCTGCCCCCGCCGCAAGGGTGCCACCCTCTGGAAACATCCAGCTCCTATTGGGCTCAGCTTTAGGCTCCGCCCACAGCCGCGCCTGGGGGTTAGGTGCTTCCACCTGTTGGCTCTGAGCCCCAGCCCCGGTCCTGATTGGTGCCTGTGCCTATCCATCAAGACGCTCTCACCGCCTCTTGGTCCTAATGCGAAGACCGTGACTGAGCCGGGGAGCAGAGACCTTCTCTTACCGGGGAGACCTAGGCGTGTTCACTCTCTGGAGGGTCTGGGGGCTTAGATTACAGAGGTCGGGGCCACCTCATTCTTGGGCTCTGGCTGGAGGACCCCCTCGATATTTACCGAGCTACGTGTCATCTTAGGCTGTGAGGACACAGCAGTGAACAGAGCAGAAAGCCCCCTGCCGTCAAGGGCTTACATTCTCGGGAAGGCACGGGAGGGGCGGGCAGTCCATAAGCAAGGTTAGCCGGACTGTAGAGTATATTAGTGAGTGATCGGGAGAGAAGGGAGGCAGGGAAGGAGGAGAAAGAGTGGGAGCTTAGCGATTCCAAAGTGACCAGCGCCTGGGTAGTGAAGGGCTGGGATGGGCAGAAGGAATAGTGCGCATCAGGACAGTTTTTCACACTCCAGCCCAAGCCCGTGGTGCGTCCCCTACGCCTTCTTGCGGTCCCAGGGCCTGCCACCTTTCCCAGGCCGCCACTCACCCTTCAGCCGGGCCGGGCACTCTCCAGCCGCGGACCTGCTCGAGGGTTGTGTCGGTCAGCTCGATGCGCAGGGGCAGTAGCGGGGCCCAGACCGTCAGCCGCAGCGAGGCGCGCAGCCGGCGCCACCAGAAGTCCACCCGCACCCCACGTGCGCCCCGGCTCTCCTTGCCAGCCACAAACACAGCATCGCAGGCCTCAGACACCTGTGGGAGGGCAGGGGGCACGGAGTGGGCTGGGCTCCAGAAGCCAGGTGTGGGGCAGACAGGGCCCTGTGCCACAGGGTGCAGCTGGAATTCACTTCTATAGTACTGAGTGCATGTCCTTAGATCAAGATTTCCCGGGCATCTAAGGTCCATTCCTGCAGACAACCTGGAGCTCAGCTGGAGAAACCAGTTACAGGGTTCCCCAGCTATCTGAAAGGAGAATGTTCCTATGTGGTAGGTTATTTTGTGGGTCTGGGAACACTCAAAACTTTTTCCATATAAATTCACGTTAATAGCATTCTCAACCCCCAAAATAACCTACCAAGCCAAACCAAATCCGAACCTTCTACTCTCGGATAGGGAGGGAAACCTGTATTTATATACAGAAGAATCTTTCTCCTGGCAGAGGACAGTTGGAACCCACAAATTTGGCTCCTTATTAATGCTAGCCTCTGACTTTGCTGCTAGAACCACCTGCCAAGTGGCAACAGGTAGGCGGGCAGAGGCACCTGAGGGCCTGCAGGTAGGAGCTGCACACACAGAGGAAAGTGCCACCCCCGTGGAGAAAGATGCCGTCTGCACTCTGGTGGCACAAAGCTCCAGGCTTCCCCTCTAGGATTTCAGAAATGGAGAAAGTTGCCCTGCCCTTTTTTTACCAACCAGGTCATTAAGAGGCTCCAATAATAATAATTATCATTATTTTTTATCAGTACATCATTATTACATTATTATAAAAGCAGTAGCTGCCATTTCTTCAGCTCTTGCTCTCTGCTGGATACTGTCTGATGGTGCTTTAAATCTTACAACAACCTAAGACAGAGCGCCATCTTAAAGCTGAGGAGACTTGGGCTTGGTGAGGTTCAGAGCCGAGAACGAAGAGGGGTTTCAAACTAAAACCATCTGACCTCCAAGTGCCCGCTCTCAACCGCCCACCTCAGTTCATTTGCCCGAGCTGAGGATAGCGAGGACTCGGCTCCCACCTGATGCTGGAGAGAGGAGGTGGGGACAGAAGGCTTTGAAGTCTGGTGTCCCAGGGAGGTTTCTCATGAAGAAGCCAACCTCTCGGACCTGAATGGGCAGGGAGGGGAGCGATGCCTACGCCCTGTGGGCGGCGCGTGCCACTCACCTGCAGCACCTGTGTGTTGGCCGACTCACAGCCGACGTGTTCTGTCACCTCCACCAGGGCTCCCCCACTATCCACGGTGACAAGGCGCACAGGGACCCGCCGAGGCACTCCAGTCAGTGGTGCCGTGTTCACCAGCTCTTCAGCCTGGGGGTACAGGGGAGCTCAGCCCCAGCTTGTCACCTCCCTTGGCCCCAGCCGACCGGCCACCCTGACCCTACCCTTACCTTGGCCAGCGGGACGAGGGCTCTTATGTCCCGCTCCGACACCAGGATCTCCCACACCATTTTGTCCTTCTCGGCTTCGGGGGCCTGGCCGGGGTACTCCAACTGCCATGTGACAGGGCGAGTGACCGCCACGCCCCCACTAGTGCCATTCTCCACCAAAAAGTCCACCCACAGGAACTCGGACAGGTCTAGGGGGCTGCTGGCCAGAAGAGAGAGAAGCTGAATATTTGGTAGCTGCCAGGCGTTTTGGAAGCACTTCCTGTGATTATCCCAGAGGAGGAAACTGAGGCACAGAGAGGTTCCATAACTAGCTGTAGGTCACACAGTGGAGAGCAGCAGGACTGGGATTAAACCCCCACATCCTGTCCCCATGGCCCCCTCTCTTGGGTCTACGAGCTCATGAGGTCCCTTCACCAGCATCACCGCCCCCCCCAGAAATGCTTGTAGCTCTCCTGCCTTCCTGGGTCTCCTCCACTCACACCTCTGCTCCCCACAGCCCCTGGGGTGGCATAAAGCCCCTGGTGTCAACTGCTGCCAAGAAGGGAGATCCAATTCTAAGCCCCAGGACTGGGCACCGACCTCCTGAATAATAACACCTGCAGCTGACTTCGATCAAGCCCCACTATGTTCCAGGAACTGGCCTGGTAGCTCGTATGCAGCATCTGATCTTATTTCCCCCAACCCTAAGATGCATTATTATCCCCTCTCACAAGCAAGGAAACAGGCTCTGGTGGGGTTGGGGGTAAGGGGAGGTTACCTGATTTGCCTAATGTTATTCATCCAAAAGGGTCAAAACTAGGTTTCAAACAGGATACAAAACCCCTGGCCTTGACCCCAGCTCAGGGCACAAGTATGAAGATTTCATAAAGAACTGCAACTGGGGGCCTCCCTGGTGGTGCAGCGGGCTAAGCGCAGCACTATGAAGCTATCCAGAGCCACTGCAACACAAGTTCGATCCCCAGCCAGGGAGATTCCCACATGGCACAGCAGACCTCTCCCGTCTCCCCGCTGCTCCCCTCAGCAGTGTACTTCAGTAGATCTGCTTGTCCTGCTCCCTACTCTGTCTCTGGTGAGTCCTTTCACACCCCACACCTCTGGCCTCCACCCCAGTTCTTGTATGCATAAATAAATAAATCTTAAAAAAAAAAAAAAGAAAGAACTGCAACTGGGCTTTGGGAGGAATATTAATGACCCAGGAAAAGGGAGTCATTTGGTGGTGGTGAGCAACAGGGCGGTACCTGGCACGTGGCTGGAGAGAAAGAGTAGCTGAATGAATGAATGAATGAATGAATGAATGAATGAGTGAATGAAATACACGTCTGCTTTGTGCAGGGGTCTGTTCTTGTGTCTGCCCACATGGAAATATGGAGGTATGTGGTGGCTCCTTCCCCTGGGCCCATACATCTGCCTACTAGCACCCTAGGACCACGCTCCCTCCTCTGCCCCCAGAGGAGGGGGCTGCCTACCTGGGGTCTGATCCTGGGGGCCCGGTGCGGTGGCAGGTGAGGAGGGTGCTGTGGTGCTTGGAGCCTTTGGAGCGGTCCAGCTTGGTGGTCCAGAGCTCGGGCTGGGCCAGGCGGGCAGCTGTCACGTACAGCCCCTTCTTCACCTTGATCCTGGGAGAGAACGAGGGTCCCGTTTGCCAAGGTGGGTTCAGAGGGGAAGAGAGGTAACTAGACACCAGGCCCCGTCTGGCCTTCTGGCCCCAGTCTGCATCTCCTCCTGGCCATGCTCTGGCCCAGAGGGACCCCATCTCTTTGCAGTTCATCCCCGACAGCTGTCCCCCCCTCTAGGGCCCCCCCCCACCAGACACAAGAGCCAGTCTCAGCCTGGCATTCAAGGCCCTCTGGGTCTGGTCCAGGTGCACGGGCGGCTGTGACAGCTCACCCTTGGCCTCAGCGACACCCACACACTCAAGGCCGTCCTGCCTCTAAGCCCGTGCCCAGGCTGTGCCTTCGCCGGCTCTGCCCTGGTTTCTTTGGCCGCTCCTCCTTCCAGAGGCCCACACACATCCTTTAGAAAACTTTCCTATGACAGAAAGAATCTCCTCTCCCTGTCCCCCTAACCGGAGTCCCTGCAACACTCCACTACCGCCCATCACCCCATTCTCTCCTGCCTAGCTCCCTTCCCTGCCACTGGGGGCCCCTTACTGCCAGGTGGGGACGGGACCTTGCTCATCTCTGCTGCTCCAGAGTGGAGACCAGGGCTGGGCAGATCCTAAGTGTCCAGGAGAGATCGAGTGGGTGTTGGAGGATGCATAGGAGAGCAAGAGAGACAGGGAGGAGGTACACGCAGGGAGGGGGCACGCATTCGCCCCACAGTGGGCGCTGCAGGTCACTCTCTGCAAGGGCTTGTCAGCGGCACTGGGCTGGGGGTGGGACTTCCTGTGAGAGCGGCCACAAAGAGGGGGGCCTGCCTGTGGGGAGGCGCTGGCTTAGTCCAGGGGCTGGGAGCCTGACGAAGACGCAAGGACAGACCGTGATGGGGCCGATGCCGCTCCCGGGGCACGAAAGTGATGGCCCAGCCCTGGGCACTGTGCTTGCCGGTTTCCAAGCCCTTTCCTGCCTCTGCTCCCTGGAGCCAACGGAAGTGGGCAGCTTCAGCCCCCCTGGATCAGGAGCTCCAGCGGTGCTAGGGAGAGGGGGCTTCCCACTTGTGACTTCAAGTTCATGGCAGTGCCCATGCTGGGTGCCGCCTGCTGCCAGGGCAGTCACAGTGCTTGGCCTGAGGGGGCTTGCTGGCATGTTTTATAGATGCAGAGGATCCAGTAGGGACCCCAAAAGTAGTCACTGGCCCGTCTTCCTGCAGAGCTCCCCCTCTGACCCGCCCCACCGGCCCGGCACTCACCGCAGGGTCAGGAGCCTCGCTGTGAAGTTGTGCCTCAGCAGGAGGGTGGCGCTGAAGAGCTGGCCAGGCCGCAGGGGCACGTCAGGCACCCGCAGGGTCACGGCCTCGTCCAGGGGCACCTCCTGGTACTGCGGGGGCTCTGCCGGCCGGAGCTCCACGCTGCCCACCGGGAGGGCCTGTTCCCAGGGGTCCTCCTCGCCGGGGCCGCAGCCCCCAGGGCCCTCGGCTGCGGGCTCCAGCGTGTAGGCCAGCTCGGCGCGCGTGGGGGAGCCCTGAGCAAACCAGTGCGGGGGGAACTCCAGCTCCACCACGCAGGCCCCCAGCGATGTCTGCAAAGACACCAGGGCCGTGGTCAGCACAGCGGGGAGGGGTTCCCAGCACCTCAGGGGACCCAGAGCTGCAGGGGTTCCGAAAAGCAGGGCCGGCAGTCACAGATGTGTCCGGAGCACAGCCACCCGGCCACGCGGGGCTAGCTCAGACGCGTCCAGAGACACTCTCTGACCCTGGGGGGTCTCAATCCCCAGGCCATGCCAGGGCCACCCTGACTAAACTCAGTCTTCTGAAAACCCCAAAGCCAGCAAAATACCTCTCTCCAGAGGACTCCTGCGCGAGACTCCAAAGTGGTGGAAACCGCCCCCCACCACTGAGCGGGACACCAACACTTCTCGTGAGTGACCGCTCCGCCGGGCGCTGTGCTGAGAGCTATTCTTGCGCCCGTCCTCACCCTTCCCCTCTCACTCTCATGGGGAGGAACCGGTATCGCCCCATCTGGCAGGTGAGGAGACGACTCTCAGAGACATTAAGTGCCCCGCCATAGAAAATGGACAGAAGACCTTGGGGGTCTGCATAACCCTCCAGGGAACGCTCCGGGAATAGAGTCAAGTGGCCAGCAACCGCTGAGGTTCCCAGGAGTGGCGCGCCCTCTCCTTCCTACCCCAGGGCCCCCTCGGGGGTGCAGTGCAGAGGCGGGGGGGGGGGGGGGGGGGGGGGGGGGGGGGGGGGGGGGGGGGGGGGGGGGGGGGGGGGGGGGGGGGGGGGGGGGGGGGACCCACTCACCTGGAAGCGGCAGGCGCGGTGAGCACTGCCTGCGGGGTGTGTGGCGAGGAGCCGGGCACAGGGCAGACTGCTGGGCCCCGGCGGCCAGTCCTGCCCTTTGAGGTGGAAGAGGACGCGGGCGTGGGGCTCCACCGGAGTCACGGCTGCTTCCACCGACACGGCCCGCACGTCCCAGGGCACTGGCCGTCGGTGGGGCTCCGTGGCCCGGGGAGGGACGACCTGGAGGGAGAATGGGGACGGTCAACTCAGCGGGCGATGGGACCCCAGGCTGCCAACCCCATCCCGGGAGGAGAGAGTTCACGGGCCTCAGTTTCCCTCTGGAAAACAGGGAACAAAGCGGGTCGGCACTGGGCCTGGAGCCACAGGCAGCACCGCTGGCTCCAGGTCCTGCCGGCCTGGGATCCTGGGCCCCACCTCACCTGCTGAGTGGCGAAGGGCGGGTAGGAGGCCCGGAGCAGAGGCTGGGCCCTGGGCCACGGCTGCAGGAGCAGGAAGGTCTCGGATCGGGAGCCCAGAGAGGAGTTGGCAGGAGGGTAGCGGCCCACCTGCTGCACCCGGAAGTGCTCAGGGGCATCGAGGAGCTCCAGAGCCGCGGGCAGGTATAGAGGGTCGCCGGGGTCCTGGTCACAGGCCACTGAGCGGGGACAAGGGGCAGAGATGGTGACAGCGCCAGAGCCGGGAGG
Source organism: Scalopus aquaticus (assembly GCA_004024925.1). Classification (NCBI taxonomy): domain Eukaryota; kingdom Metazoa; phylum Chordata; class Mammalia; order Eulipotyphla; family Talpidae; genus Scalopus; species Scalopus aquaticus. Next base: position 12,730 of record PVIJ01014685.1, read on the forward strand.
GGAGAACTGAGCTCTGTCCCAGCGCACAGCATGGTAAGCAGCAGGGGAGACAAGGGATATGCATGTCCCACGCCCCTAGGGCGTGGGGGGATCACCCCATTTCATAGATGGGGGGCTACGAGCCTTGCACAGGTGGTGGAGGAAGCTGGATGTGAGTCAGAGGACAGGACCAGATGCAGCCCCAGGCTGTTCCTTCTACTTCCCACAGACCCAGGTCTCCCTCGCTGTGGCAGAACCTCCTCAGTGCCTCCTCCACCCCCTTCCTGCCCCCATCCCCTTGCCTCTGACAGACAGGCCTCTGTGGGGTACAGCTCTCCCCAGGCAAGGCCTGTTTGGTAAACGATAGCAAGCAGGTGAGCTCAGAGAGAGTAGAGGCCCTTTCTCTGCCCCTGGTCCTTGGCCAGGTTTGGTGGGTATCCACCCTCCCTCCCCCATCATCACCATGGCAACCTCAAGTGTCCCCAAACTAGCTCCCTTCTTTCCTGGCTGCTGGAGAGCAAGAGTGGGATGAGAGGGGAGATGTGGGAGATAATAAAAATATTCCACATCTAGAAGGCAAAGGACCGCTAAGGCTATATTTTGTTTACGCCAATGGACTATTAATTAGTTCGAACAGCAATCAATAACATTTTTTGAACACTGTGCAGGCTACAGTTTTAAACATGTATTAATTTTTTCAGCCTTGAGAATAACTTTGCCAGTTAGATTGTCTATTACATTGATCCCATTTTATGGATGTAGAAAATGAGGTTGGAGGTTAAGGTCCTTGCCTGTGGTGCCACAGCTGGGACACAGGTGGAGCTGGGAGTCAGCGCCCAGGCGCTAACCACTAGACCACCCTGCCTCTGCAGCCTCTGCCTCTCTCCACACCCATGCCGCTTAAGTGCTTTTGGGCGTCACCCCCTAGACTGCCGGTCCCTCCTTCTCTGCCCAGCAGCACTTCTCTTCTCCTTCAGGGCCAAGTGAATGGTGCCTCCTTCAGGAAGCCCTCTTTGATTACATACGCTCCCAGCAGTTCCCTTGCATCCCTGGTTTCTGCTTCTGAATCAGTTATCTTCCTTCCTTCAGCCAGGAGCCCTTTCTAACCCATCCTGGAACCCGCCAAGCTGGACAGCTCTCCCTAGTGTTCTGGGAACCGGGAGACCCACGTTTCTGTCATCACGTTTCTGTCATAAACGCTTCCATGAAATGTGGGTCAGTCCTAACATCGTGGAGTCTCAGTTTCCTTGCCAGCAGAGTGGGTCTTTAGCACCACCGTGGACAGGGAGGGCTTTGGATACAGTGGAGCATGTCAGGGGAGGGTTATTGCTTTGGCACAATGGATATGACCAGGCTCTCCTGCCGCTCTGTGTCGGGTTATTAGGAATCGTGCCGATCCCCTGGGGAGGGGAGCAGGTGGCTGAAAGCAGCCCCAGAGCCAGCTTCCTCTCAGCCTACTGCTGGGCTGGGGGACTTGATGGTTTCAATCTCCTTCAAGACCCTGCCCACCCAGAAGCCTGCCTCTGAGACACTCCACCCTTCCCCCCTCCTGCCCCCTAAGCGTAACAGGTGAGTGCTCCGGCTCCCAGGGGGCAGCCCCTGGACTACTCCATTGCCTCCATAATTATAAGATGCTCTGTGGCCTGACTCCCACGGGTGGGGGTCACCCAGAGCTCAGTTCTCCCAGTTCCGATGAAGGGGTAGAAAATGCCCCACTATGCCCCACTCTTCTGTGTCATCATCCACTTTGCAGCCAGAGCCCATGCCAAGGGCAGTGCCACCCCCCACCCCAGGGCACAGGAAGAGTAGCTGCCCCTCCAGTGATGGGATCACCACAAGAGCTCAGGAAGGCAGGAACAGGGCAATCCCTGGAGATGCCAAGGTCAGAGAGCTCCTCAGGGCAGGTCTCAGGCAAAGGGGCTGCTTCCCATTCCTGTGGAGGGTCGGTTGTGATGGAAAGAGGGGGCTAGGAGCCAGGGGGTGCGCAGGGCAGGGAGCAGCAGGTTAGATGCCCAGGTTGGAGGGAAAGCTCTTGCAAGGTGCGGGACCCGACGGGGTTGGGAGTGGACACGGTGGACACGATGAGAGCGGGGGACGGGGCTGGCCCTGGATAGGGAAGGGTTAGCCAGGGGGGATGCAAGGTGAGCGAGTAACGCCGAGGGGGCAGCATCCGGGGTGAGCGCTCTCCAGCCCTCGGGGCGGCTGCAGGGAGACCCCGGTCGGGCTTTGATGTGAGCACACAAGGTTCCCGCTCTCGGACATCGCTCGTGCCCGGCCTCGCCCCGGGCCCAGGCGCCCCTCGCCCCGCCCCGTCCCTCTCGCTGACCTCTCACGACGTCCAGGGCGAGGGCCACCAGGAGGCAGAGCCAGAAGCGGCCGGGCCCCCCGGGAGCTGCTGCCGCGCGCCCCGCCATCCGGCCGCACGTCCTTCCCACCGCCAGCGGGCACGAGGCGGACGGCTCAGGTGGCCGCGGTCCCGCCCGGCATCTCCGGCGCCCGCTCCGCGCCGGCCCGACTCGCCGGCCGGGTCCTCACCGCCGCCCGCCCGGCGGCTGCAGTTCCCAGACAATGGAGCGGGAGCCGGAGCAGGAGGTGGGAGGGAAGGAACGCAGCACATGGGCTGCCCCTGCGCCCTGCCGGGTCCTAGTGCCCGACAGATCCCGAAGCGCCCAGCATCCCGGCGTGAGGTCAGGAGAAAGGCTACTCCCCCGGGACCGAGCCGCAGGGGACTGGCCCGCCTCTGCCCGAGGACTCCACGCATTTCCGTTCGCTCCCTCGCGGGAGCTCCTGAGCCACAAGGAAAAACGCCACTTCCTCAGCCTCACTCCCGCCCCACAGGCAATTCACCTGTGAAGACTTCTGAACCCTGAATCAGAACCAGAATTCAGGGATGTGGGAAACCCGACTGCAGAGGTGGAGAGGGGGAGACCGCAATGCCGCCAGGTGACAGCCAGCTGGGCCTGCCCAGACACAGCCTGGGCCGCTCCCGCAGGGGAAGGGCTCCAGGTTTTGGCAACTGGAGTTTGAGGCCCATCCCAAGCGGGACGCCCATGGACCCAGCAAGCTGAGGGCTGTCTCGCTCCAGAGGGAGGCCGCCTCCCAGACCAGCCTCCACATCAGTGTCTCCTGGGGAGCTTCAAAAGGCAAGACCCCTCTTGGGCCCCTCAAGACAAGTGAGCCAAGATACTGGCCTGGTGAAGGCTGGTACAAGAAACTCTAGTCTGGTGAGGGAGGCAGGGAGTCCAGGTGCCCGTTCTGGGACTAGCCTTTTCCCCACAGAGGGGGAGGGGACACCTTTCCTCTGCCCTCCATTATTCCCACAGTGCTGGTCAGTTCCTGGAAGTTTTGTAGTGGGGGCTCTCCTGCCTCCCTCTTCACCCTCCTGAAGGGAAGGATACCTGGTGCCAGCCCTTCCTTTCATCCTGTCCCCCTCCCTTCTACCAGCTTCACACCACCCCTGCAGGGAGGTCAAGAAAGCTGGGCAGCGCCACAGAAAAGGACTTTGCTGCAGAGCAGAAATCAAAGCCACCCAGGCTTTGAGCAAATGCATGTGACACGGAGAGAGGTAATAAAACAGCGTGCACTTTATTTAAAACCAACCAAGCGCTGATAAAAATATAGATCACTGCAGCTATGATTCCACATCAAACCGTAACAGAAGAACTGGGGATCGGTTGATTCTTCACATCACGTGCCGGGCAGGGCAGAGGAGGAGACCCACCTCTACCAGGACCTCAAAGGAAGAGCAGAGTCAGTTGGCAGGCCCCCCCACTCCCGCAGAACAGGAGGGGGGCTGTAGTTATATCTCCGGTGTCTGCTCTGTGCTGCTCCTAGGCCCCGGCACGGGAGGTCAGCAACTCCTTGGTGACAGTGTGTGTGTATGTGTGTGTGTGGGGGGGGGGTACATAGCCATCTGGAACTGTGCGGGCCAGAAGATGAGACTTCTTCCTCCTTCAGAGTCTCTGAAGTCCCCACAGGGGATCTGATGACTGGCAGGGTCCTAATTGCAGGCCTGAGTCTGCAAAGCAGCCATCTTCTGCTTTGGCTGAAGGGGAATCAAGATTCTGAAAGGGACCAGTCTCTTCTTGCCACAAAGCAGCCCAGTGCACTACAGGGGGCGGGAGGCAAGCAGAGGGCCCTCGGCCCCGATTAAGGCACTTGTAACAGACTCCATGGACATCCTCCTGCCCGCCCAAGGAAACGCCCCTTCCCTTGCCCTCCAGTCCCAGGCCCTCTGCCTCCTCGCCAGGCAGGAGCATGCCTGAGAGGTCTGGATGGATGCAGGAAGGGAAGGCAAATGGGACAGGAGCTGGGGACTGAGCAGCGGAGGAGCTGGAGAAGGACAGGAGAGCGAGAGTGTCAGAGGAAGGCAAGGCGGCCCACGGAGGGCTGGCTGCGTCACTGGAGATGAAGGCAGCGCTGAGAGCAGATGCGGAAGCAGATGTGGGGCAAGGTCCCAACCCTGTCCTGGCTGAGACAGGACATGAGCGGAGAAAAGGGTTAAGGGCACCAACCCCAAACACAGAACCCCAGAAAGGGGCTCCCAGAACCAGCAGGGGACATGGTCTTCCTCTCTCAGGCGGGGGCCTGGCGCAGAGCGAGAGGTTCTGAGTTTCAGAGGCAGGGCAAGGAAGGGCGAAGGGCCTGGAAGTTGGGCTGTGCGACCCGGAAGCAGCTCAGCTCTTTGGTATGACGAAGGTGGCGTTGCCAGGCGCCCTTCACTCCTCCTCCATGCTCCGGGGCCCCTTGGCTGCTCGCCTGTGCCGCCAGCGCAGCTCCTCCACCTGTTGCTCCAGCCCTCGAACCTTGGCCTCCAGCTGGGCCCCTGAGGCCCGGGTGCCGGTGAGCCGGCTCAGTAGGGCGTAGAGGGTCAGCAAGGCCAGCAGGAGCAAGGCCCGGGTGGAGGGGTCGGGCACCGACCTCACCAGGGCCACAAAGCCAGACAGGAAGAGCATCAGCTTCAGGCCCCACAGGATCCGCCCCAGCAAGGCCAAGACCAAGCCGAGGAGGAGGGACAGAATCCAGTAGATGACCAGGGCCGCGGCTCCCCACAGCAGGAAGGTCTGCACCTGGCTGGGGCTGAGCTTCAGTTCCTGGGTAAGGTGATCTCCTGGAAGGGAGAGAGTCACAGAATGAGCCACCCTGGGAAAGGGACTGGGGGGAGGGGGACGGCGCATACGTCTCAGCTCTGGTCCCTTCTGGGATGGTTGAGCCTGTATCTACTCACTGAGCACTCTGGGCTGTAGGTTAACAATGAGGTACCACGGTGAGCAGGGCGCTTAGCCTGCTGCGTGGTGGTGTTACTGGCCAGCTCCTGCGACAGTAGCCTCCAGCGAGACCTGGGAGGTGTCGAGCAGCTGGGAAAATGTCTGGACCCCGAAATGAACTCTGGTCACAGGCCAGGGCAGGCTAAGCTGCAGCCGCCCTAGTCAGGTCCCCACCACTCACCGTCCAGGCCCAAGGCATTCAGCAGCTGCGCACAGATGCCAGACAGAGCGAAGAAGGCCACAGAGATGGCTGACGACATGACCCACATCACGTGAGACAAGGTCTGTGGAGAGAGCACATGAATCCATAGTTAATGCGCCTCAGCCCTCCCTGCTTCTCAGAAGTGCTGCTGGGCCTGGCCAGGTCTCTTCCACAGCCACCTTCCGGGGTGTAGGGACAGACAGCCGGTCATTTCTCCAGCCTGAACTGGAACCCAGGATACCTGGGACCTAATTCAAGTGACTTGCTAGAAGATTTTGGTGTGTAAATCACCAAGTCCTTATAGTAGTCACCCTATGAAACTGGGGTCCTCCTAGCCTCTTGGGCATCATGGAAGCATGTGGAATAACGTCTGTGAAGGACTCAGATGTGTGAACGAAAAAGGGGTGAGGAGGCCCCACTACACTCCCGCCTCGTCCAGAATCCTCAGTCCTTGCAGCCGCCTCAGGAGCACGTGGCATGGGACGCCAGCAGGTCACAGCCCCGCCCCCACTTCTCTAGGTGAAGGAATGGAGCCAGTTCCTGATTTTTTACCAACTTCATACTTTAGGTCAGACTGAGACCAACGTCTGGCCCTGCAGTCACCTGGCAACATGGGTGTCCAAAGATGCCTCGCTCCCGTCTTTCCGGCCAGAAAGGGCAGGAGCAGAGGCAAGGAGGAGGAGCCAAGGCCCAGTGGCCGGAACCAAACCCTGGGAGCCACAGACAGGTTTCAGCTGGCTTTGCCCTGTGCCTTCTGGGCTCTGCATCCGGGAGCGGGACACAGAGCACGTGGGGTCAGGACACTCTTCCGCCCACGAGTCACAGCAGGACCCTCACTTACCTCTGCAACCAGGTGCATGGTCTCGGGCCCGACCCAGTCATCCAGTGCCGCCCGCACAGAGCGGCCTATCTGGCTCAAGAGATCAGCGGGGACCTCCTTCTTCCGGTGGCCGGGTGACCCGAAGTCTTGAGAAGGCAGAGCCTGTGCTGAGTGGAGGATGAAGGCCACGAGGACCACCAGGGTGACACGGAACAGGTACTTCCCTTGGGGCGAGGTGCTGCCTGGGGCTGCCATGGCTGGGTCTGCCAGGAGAGAAGCGCAGGGTGAGTGGAGAGCCAGAGCCGCACCCCAATTCCCTCTGCCGTTAGCAGAGACAGGCAGGACAGGATTTTCCATTTCAATGGGGCACAGTTATCTGCTAGAAGAGTCCCCTGTCACATTCTCTACCCCAGGTGTACGCGCTAACCAGCAAGGATTCTTCAGTGCCCTTCCGGGGTGCAGGGTGGGGTTGTGGGAGCGTGAGACAGTCTCTCTAAGGCTTATCCCAATTCTAAAACTCTGACGGTCTGTCTCTGGGTCTCAGGTGCTATGGGCATAAAAAATACACAGGACTACTAGGGTCTGTCCCCAGGGAGAATATGATTAACCTCCTAATTATATATATAATCTCTCAAGAGAAGCAGAAAAAAAAAAAACAACTTAAAAATAGCACACAAATGGGATCACCGCTGTAGAGCCACGTAAGGCAGGTGCTGAGGCGGGCGCTCAGGCAAGAACACCACACACGCACGGGCAGCACGGGACCATCGCTGAGGTGGGTGTGACCCTCCCCACTGCGAGGTGCACATAAGAAACTGAAACTTAGGATGAAGGCGTCTGCCCAAGGTCACTAGGCTCTGACGCAAAGCCAGGGCTTGAACGTAAGCCCCTGCCCCAGTCCAGGTCCGCACGAAGGCAGCACCGGATCTCAGCTGAGGCTGGTCACCGCGATCACCAGCCCACACCCAGAACTTCTGAGGTCACTGACCAGGTGTGGCCGGGCTCGGACCTGTAAGTGGTCCTCAAATGATTGCCCCCTGCCAGGCTGAGACCCACTACCAGAATGACCTCAACTACCCAGCCACAAACTCGGCCAAGGATGAAAGCACAACCTTCAAGGAAAGATGCCATTACCAGTAAAAAGCTAACCGGGCACCACCTGTCCTGTTTAATCCTCCCAACGACACATCGGGAGAGTGTAGGGAAAGTATTGTTATCCCCATTTTACTACTGAGGACACGGAGGAAGGGTAAGTAGCAAGCATGGAAATCAGGATTTGGGCCTCCCTGGTGGTGCAGCGGTTAAGCACTGGGCTGTGGAGCTGTCAGCAGCAGCGATGAGAGTTCGACGCCCAGCTGGGGAGAATCCCACATGGTGCGGCAGACCTCTCCTGCCTGGC